>OMKK01033749.1:0-11802 GCA_900302305.1 Polymixia japonica | reverse complement strand
CACCCCTTGTGACGCTCCCCCACACTTTTGAATGGCCTTTTCCTGACAATCCTCTCCAGGCTGCGGTCATCCCTGCTGCTTCTATTGCTTCTTCTATTGATGCTTTCTATTAATGTGCTTTGATACAGCACTTTGGGAACATCCAACTTGTTTTGCAATTACCTTTTGAGGCTTTCCCTCCTTGTGGAGGGTGTCAATGATGGTTTTCTGCACAACTGTCAGGTCAGCAGTCTTCCCCATGATTGTGAATTCTACTGAACCAGACTGAGAGACATTTTAAAGGCTCAGGAACCCTTTGCAGGTGTTTTGGATTAATTAGCTGATTAGAGTGTGACACTTTGAGCCTACAATATTGAAACTTTTCACAATATTCTAATTTTCTGAGATTTTGAATTTGGGGTTTTCATAAGCTGTAAGCCATAATCATCAAAATTATAACAAATAAAGGCTTGAAATCTTGCTTTGCATGTTACTAGTCTATCTAATATATTAGTTTCACCTTTTAAGTTGAATTACTGAAATAAATGAACTTTTCCACGATATTCTAATTTATTGAGATGCACCTGTACTATAGATTTTGGAAGCAAAATAGTGTATTATTATGTAACTGAATGTAGTAAATTCATGTGGTGGGTTTGAGTATTTCAGCAAATTGCGTTAGGCCAATGAAAAAAATGTTAATCAGATTATAAATTCATTATACGAGTGCGGGTAAAGGAGCTACAGAGCAATGCAGTTTTATTGTCAGACGTGTGTATGAAATACATTTTGCGTGCGTGTGTTATAGCGCCATCTAGTGATGAAGACGTGACTTACAAAGTGGCGGGCCCTATCGCGAGAACCAACCCGAAGCAAGCGGAACACGGAAGAGAAAACCGTGAACACGGAACTAATGACTGAACCCAGGTCGGTCTTCTCATTTCTCTCAACGAAAGGTTACAACAGATAACTGGTGTTAGATCTGCCAAACGCCACCGTTCTTAACGCGACGATAAACCACGTGACTGTGTTGCTGTGGAAACGATGGTTCTATGTAGACTGTACAGTCCTCGTTCATACTCGAGTCCAACCAACTGCAGTCACATTAGGTAACGTAAAGTTATGGGTTAACTTTTTAGCCGACGTTGATCTCTAACTTATGTTAACATGTTATATGCTGACTGTCATAACCTCGTTCAAATGAATAGAATGGTCTGGCTGAATAATATCTCCTGTATCTGAAGGAGTGTAATTGTGGGTTTCTCCCGCAATATCGATAATCACATTTAAAACCAACAATACTGAAGACTGGTTTCCGGTACTACGCACCTTATAAATGGATTGAATTGCAACAAAACCTGAAGTTAGAATTTCTTGTCTTCGTTGATTACTTTTTCTATCATGCGTGTGACTGTTTCTTATAACCTGTCCTTGTATGCTGCTTGAATGTTGACTCTGTAACGTGTCTGAATTGTACTTCTTGTAAAAATGTACGTCATTTTTATGTTTCTGCTGTTCTCAGATCTCTCTTGAAAAAGAGATCTTGATCTCAATGAGACTACCTGACTAAATAAAGGCATCTATCTATCTGTCTGTCTATCTATCTATCTATCTATCTATCTATCTATCTATCTATCTATCTATCTATCTATCTATCTACAACAGTAACGGCCTCCATCCCAGGGATGATGCTTCAAGATGGGTCAACGCAGCTGCTCTGCCTCACCGCCAACAGCGGGGTTCCCCTCTTCACCAGAGGCGCCTTCAAACAGCTCCCCTTCTCTGTCATCGGCTCCCTGAACGGAGTCCACATGTTCGGGGGTGGCCAGGGAGTGGTGTTGTCCAGCTGCGAGACTGACTGTGGAGGCAAAGTGGTGTGGAGAGTCTTCCAGGACAGTGTGATGCTCATTGCTGTGAATGGAGGGCAGAAAGCCGGAGGCGGAGGTATTGGTGGCGGCAGCAGTAAGGAAGAGGAGCTCCATTTACAGCGGTTGTTGGAGAACGTGTGGAACTGCATGGTACTGGTGCTGGGCCGGGACGAGCTGGCCAACATGAGGAACGTGGAGCGGCTCAAAAAGGATCTACGAGCGTGCTTTGGCCTCATTGATCAGCTGTTGGAGGAGAAGCAAGAGGGCATCATGGGAAACCTGACGCACTGCGTCGACTGCCTGCTGCCACCAAACCCAGCCCTTATCCAGGAGGCGGTGGAGGGCTTCACGCAGGCCGCAGACAGCGAGTTCGGATGCCTTGTGGTGCACGGGCGGATAGCTGCAGCCACTGAGAAGTGGTGGCGCCTGGCGCCGCAGGAAGTAGTGCTTCTCTCCGCGCTGATTCGGTCCCTCTCCGCCTCCGGGTCGGCCTCTTGTGACTACCCGGTGTTCCTTCCTCAGGGAAGCCCCACCGTGGCACACCGCCTGCTCCGCTTCCAGCTGCTCCCGGGGGCAGACGTGTGTGTGTTGTGCGGCCCCACCCCGTCCCTGCACAAGGCCGAAAGTGACCTGGTGGGGCAATTCTGGTCGCCCCTGGCGGAGACCCTGAGGGATTGCTTGGCCATCGGAGAGCGCTGCCTGCCAGGCTCGGTATCCCTCCGCCCCGATGTGCTGGCCCTGCTCGTCATCAACCGCGAAACACGCCGCTCGGTCTCCTGCGTGCGGGCCTCTGCGAACCCCCCGCCCAGTGACCCCCCACCGCCCTCCAAAGCCCGCTGCCGGGAGCTGCTCAGGCTCTTCTACATTTTCGCTGCAACACGCTACTTTGGCCAGGAGGAGGCGCCGTGCGTCACGCCAGAGGAGAAGGTTCAGGGAGGCAACACGGAAGACTTTGCCCTTGGCTTCTCCCACCAGCCTCTCCAGTGCTATCTGGTCACGGAGGAATGCAAATGCTACGGCCTGCAGACCCTCCAGCACCAGCTCTTCATGCTCACCCCGCTCTCAGTGCCCACCTTTGCACTGCGGTCGGTGGTCACACAGACCCTCTCAGCTATCACTGCAGCTACTGGGTTTTAGGGCGGCGTTTTACTTTGGTACAACAATTAGGTTTTTCAATACATTTACCAGGTGTGATGTCATTGTTCATTCATTTCCAATATACATACCACCTTAAAGATGTAGTCCGTAACTTTTTCATGTTTAAAAATCCTGTTTACTGTTTACTGTCACTCACATCGATCAGCTTCACAATGATGATTCAACCAAGTCCTGTCCGATGAATTGCTCTGCGTTCCCCGTTGTACTGAATGGAAATTCCAGTGGCATCCTTGCATAGGAAGTGAGTTATTTTATGTGAACGGACGCTGGGAGCAGGTAAACAAGTGAGAAACAATGGCTGAAAAACCGACGAAAAGGCAAGTGCTATCTCCAAAAACGGAACTATTACAGAGATGAAACAAGTGCGTCAGTCTAAGGAAGGAAAACGTTTTTAAAAAAGAGAGCGACCTTCGGTGCGGACAGACGCGGTGATTGCGAATGGAACTCGTTCAAACACTGAATGGCTACGGCAAATTACTTGTGGGTGTGTGTGTGTGAAATGCATGTGAGCTTTTCTTCTGACACCCTTTATTACTAACTGTCAACTTCCAAAATTACCTCTTGAAAAACCGACCCCAGAATACAGAAAATAGACTATTATCCCCATCAGTCTGCCCTCAGAAGTATGATTTTCCGACTACCGGAAAAAAGAAATTGCAGGCGTTGGTAGCTACTGATTATCTGGGAAGCCGGTGTTAGTGATTTACTGCTCAACAACTCATTTAAGGATATAGAAGCACTGAAACCTTTGAACCCCTGAAAATTTGGCATGAATATCATACCAAAGTTTCATCGTGGATTTATTGGATAGTTAATATTGCACTCAGTGCCTTCCTTAACCCCATCTTGGCTTAATGCTTTCAAGGCCTTCCCTCTAACAAGACTTTGAACACTGGCCTTGGTCCAAATCCCGGAATGGTCCTCTGGCTGACTGAGTAATAACCTAGTCGCTAGGATTGCACTGTTTCTTAAAATGTATACTTGACTATTAAAACTACTGTTGGAGAATCAAGGGGAAGAGGTTACACTGGAACATGGCCTAGCCTTTCTTGTTTGTAATATCTGCTATGTGTTTTGTAAATACATATGCTGCTGTCCGTCGTACATTTTGAATCCTATGGCTTCATGATCAGAATTAATTCAATGACAAAGTTCTAGTTGTCATTCTTTAAATACTGCTATGGGTTTGTATGAATGAGTGAGCTAACTTACACATTTTTCAAATACACTGATGTGCTTACAATATTCTTTGCACTCTACTGGTTGAAATTTTATAGCAAAACATAAAAAATGCTCTGGCTATGCAGCTGATGCTAAGAACAATTAACCATTCAGCTTTATACCAAACTTATGATGATTTCTCTGGGATAAAACTAGGTCAAAACCTGGCTGGACCTTGTATGGTCAATGTGCGAAATTGTGCCCAAAAGCCTTGTCGCTAGAGGGCTTTTAATTTGAAATGGATACATCGGCCAATGGGGACACTCCAACACTCGGCCGACCAATGGTGTAACTTCATCACTCAGTCAGTGAGTCAGTCAGTGAGGGACAGACATTGGTGTTTATAGGGCTGGCCCCACTGTTGCGGTCCAGCCTAAAACTAGCCTTCAATGAATAATGGCCAATACTGTTGTGTTCTATTTTATAATGTGTGACTGCTATCTTAGCAAAAGCTTTTGTTTGAACTTGGCTAATTTTAATGAGAACCCAGAGGTTTTTTAGGTGCTGAAAGGTTTAATATTGATTATCTTTTGCTGATTTGATTTGATTTGATTAGACACAGCCTACCTCTGTTTCATATGGTGTATATCATTGTAATATTTGACTAATGTTAATATTAAATATTAAATTGCAAACAAGACCTCTACAAACAGTTTTATGCTTATAACAGCCAGTAATCATGGCTTATAATTATGTCTCAAACATTTGAATGACAACCATGAGGTACCAACAATAGCAATAAGGCACTGGTGTTAATAGGAACTGCTTACTCATCAACCATATGAAGAAATAACTTGAAGAGTTTTCTATTCTATTCTATTCTATTCTATTCTATTCTATTCTATTCTATCTATCCTATTCTATTCTATTCTATTCTATTCTTTAACTTACATTCCAGGCACCAAAAGACCTAAGGAAATCGTAACATTAATTAGTGATTAACCGCGGAACATCCACACTGTTGCTGTATGAAATAGGCCAAAGTATGTGGAACATTTTAGCCTGTTTACTGACTTGGAATCACTTTGTCAAGGCAAGAGATTTATGTATTTATTTAAAGTGACATTGAGGACAGGGACATAACCTAGTACAAAGTATTTTATCTAATCACAGTTTGTTATCAGCATCGATTCCAACCTTGGTTGCCCTGCTTTTGGTACACTCTTTATTTTCCTTGTGCGGCGTGTGTGAGTGTGACAGTTTTAAGAAAAAGGACATGTGTTGTATATCCTCAAAGGATCTTCCAGCGGAAATGTGACCCTGTTTTCATTCCATTCTGGTCTTGTTCCTCTACATATCAGATTCCCACTGGTCAGCCCAGGCTCAAGCTGACTCTAAACTAGACTACTTGCACCCTACAGAATTGCATGAAACGCGTTTCGTTGTCTGGTATCTATTTCTGTATTTTTGTGGTTGGCTTCCTGTCAGCATGTTGACCTCATGTGGCCCTTTTTGTTAAAAACAAAAGTTACTATGGATATGGGCCTGTGATTAAGATAAGTTTTGGATTTTTTTTTTTAATGTAGTAATAGTAGTAGTAATGTCACGTGTATATATACTGTATATATATATACATACACACACACAATATATATGCATGCCTGCCAAAGCTGCAAACTAGTGGGGAACAAAGTTGGCTCATGTCCAAATAGGAGGAGCACCAGTTTTTTTTTTTGCAAAGTAGCATGTTCTCGAGTCTCCTCCCAAACTCCACGCAAAGCGCGGTTGCTGCATTGAAAAAGAACGGGAGCGCAGCGAGAGCTGGAGAGAAAGTTTTGAAGTGGCCGGCTTCTCTCGCATAGGCTCTCTGACACTGTCCGTCGTCTCGGTAACCGGAGAACCGACCCGGCACGGCCGTGATTGACAACCTAACGGTGCGTAGCCTAACGGACCAGGAGGGGAGGGGATGACACGAACGGTTGTAATCATGAGCCCACAAAAGGGAGGGCGGGTTTCTCCGGGTTAACCGTGTTTCCATGTGTGCAGAAAGGCAATACGCTTCCAGATTGACGGCTGGAACGTCGTTGATGCAGAAACATTGTGTCAATCAGACAGGAGGGTGTTTCATCACTTTATCGAAGTTCCATTGCTACGATCCCAATTGTTAAAAGTCCAAAGGTCTGCCAGCGGCTTTTGTTTTTACAAGTGTGCTCGTCGCACTTTGCACAACGTTAGACAGTCGACCCCTCGAGTGACGAGGGGTGAGGGTCGTCGCTCACCGCAGGGTTTTTTTTTTTAGTTGTTTTTTTGTTTTTTTTAAGTTTCACAACTTTGATAATATGTCAACTTCACGGATGCAAATGTTACCCTCTAAAAGCATCCGTCTCTTAACCGGGGGACGACGCGACTTCGGTGGCAGCGGGGCGCAGTACCCCGTCGGACGCTCAACTAATCTCTCCCCGCTTCTGTACCGGTTCTCTCCCCCCGGCAGAGCCATCTCGGGATTCAGCGCGTCGCGGCGTGGATCCCCCCGGGAGAAAATGTCCGAGAACGGAGGAGCGGTGCCCCGGACCAAGGTGCTGACCATCGACACCATGAACCCCACGGTGAAGAAGGTGGAGTACGCCGTGCGTGGTCCCATCGTGCAGCGCGCCGTGCAGATCGAGCAGGAGCTCAGAGAGGTATGTAATCTCGCAAGAGGCCCCACGCATCTAGATTTTGTAATGTGCGAAATTTGGGATTTTTTTTTTTTTTTTTTTTTTTTTTTTTGTTGTTGGGGTTTTTTTTTTTTTTTTTCTTTAATTTGGGTTTTTTTTTTTTTTTTTTTTTTTTTTTTGGTCTGATGTGGCCTTTTATCTTTTCATTCATTACTGTGCGGTGTTTTTTTTTTGTTTTTTTTTTGGACAGCGTTTTACTATCCGCCCCCCTATTGTCTGTCTTGCATCAGTCAGCGTGCTAATGCTAACGCTCTTGGTCTGACAACGTTGTTTTTGTTTTTTTGATAATCCTCGGGGTGGTAATACGTCGGGCGGCTTTTGGGGCAACGCCGTAGGGCAACATAATCTAAGAAATATAAATAATATATCCAAGAATACAGCATTGTTTGTTCATGAGTGAGTACATTTAGCCTTGTGTCCCAGCTCAATTCCAAAATGTGTTTTGGATGACATGTTGCCCTAAAAGTTGACGGCTGTGTCACAGCCCCAGTGGTAGTTTCTATTCTAGGCTGAAGACTAAAGAACAATTTGTAATGTAAAAGAGATTATTATCTTGCAGGACTTGCTATAATATATGACTCAACTAATCCTTCATAATTCTACCATGCAATCCTTCCATATAGTGGCTTTAAATTTTGGTGGGTCTTTCCAACTGTCATTGCAAGGTTGAGTACTATCCCAGCACATGCACAGTGGTCCTGATGGGGGGGTGGTGAGGGTTGGCTGCTATTCAAGAAGGTTTTGAATCCAATGACAGCCTCTTAATAATCTAATTGTGGAGCATCAGATTGCTACTTCTTGTCACATGGTTCTCATCATCTGGACATTCACCAAAAGAGAACTCTGTGTGATCATGTGCAGGTCTTTATACGCACCCTCCTATCAAAGTCCGCCAGTTAGTTAGTTAGCAAAAGGAGTAGTTGAGCATGTGTTAGATACACTAGATGATACACAAGATGTGTTTTGAAAGAGCCAGAGTCTGTTTCGTGTTACCAAGCAACTCTTTATTTAAAGTTGCTACAGACAAGACTTTGATTTTGACGACCCCTTGAGTTTCCTAGTGGTATTATGTTGATGTTGATGTCGGTGTCTCAAAGATGCCAAAAGATTTACAACTAAGTAGTAGCTTACAGATAACACTTACCGCGTGTAGGCTATCATGGGACAAGATTTAGGTAGCTACTGGGACAATCAAAAGCTCTCTCTCTTCCTGATTCCTTCTTTCTCAATCTCCCTTAGCTTTTCGAACCCTTCCTTTTAACACCTCTCTGCCTGCAGTTGTTCATGGAGCGATCCGCAGATAGAGGTGAAAGTCCATTCTCTTAGAGAGTGGATTTTTCTTTTCCCTGTTTACATAGACGCCTCAGTCTGACCTCACAGAGATATATGTAAAAAAAATAAAAATCCTTCAACCTCACTTTGCAGTGTCTGTCCCTAAACGCTCCCGCCTCCCTCTACGCTAATCCGGTTGGATTGACCTGTTGGTCATTGGTACCAGGAAAATCTATAGGCTGTTATCTTACAGTTAATGGTCTACTGGGGGGGTCAAGAGATTAGTTCGATCAATTCTCGCTCTCAGTATTTTTACAAACTTGTTTACAAGCAGTGCTTCTGATGTATGATACAAGTCAACTTTTGTTCTACATTGGGCACCTGTGGCTTTAGCCATTTAAATGGCTTCATCCGTGACATCCAGACGTTTTGGCGCCATGACCCTTAGTACATTTATTATTTACATGTATAAAAGCATTAGCTGACGCTATCCTCTCTTACGCCATTTAAGTTGTCATCATGGAAACCAGCGCTCGGTGTACAGAGTGCAGTCTGGTGTGTAAAGTGAACTCTTGAGTGCTTTATTCAGGAAGGGACAAGTATGTGAACAGGGTCTTGCCCAGGTGAAAGGTACACTTAGCGCCAAGGGCCACGGATGCCGTAATGACAGGAGTGACCTTTAACCAGATGGTCCACTGGCACAAAAAAATGTTCTTTTCTATTTGTGAGAATCATGCTCATTCACAGCATGTCCTGTCTCAGTCAGTCAGTCAGGTCAGGTATTCAGCCAGTTTATCAGTTGTTGTCTGTTGGATATTTAGATGTTCCACAAGCAGAAGATGGATTTATACAGTTGGGTAGAATAGTCAGTTGCTGGAGGTCGTAGCATTTTCAGGCGAGGAAAAAGGATGAAAGGGTTTAGTCCTATTTTCTTCTTACTTTTTTCCTTAAAGCTGCCTATGAAATCACATCTTGTTTATTCACGCAGCTGTTCTGTCAGGGTCTTTCAGCCTGGTCAGAACCGATTATCTGGCAAGATTATCCTGTAGGGGTTTATAGATTCAATCAGAAGCCTCCCAATCTGATTGCAAGCCAGTCGGGGCCGCCCCAGTAATATCAAACATGCTGAATATTTACGACTGAAAATCCTCTAGTGTGAGGGGCAACAATGAAGGAATCTTGAATGGAAATCAAGGAGTTCTACAGTTAACCAATGAGAGCCGAGCTGACTGGTTATAACCAAGTTGTGCAATGCACAATAACCATGGCGGCAAATACAAAGAGTGTTTCCCAATGTTGTTGTGTTTTTATGTCGTTGTTTTTTTTTTATGCTATGCTGTGTCTTTTAATCAGATGACCTAGTAACGGGCAGCGTCCTCCTGGTGTGGTCCAATGTCATACTGTTGAAAGTTTCCCGAGACAACCCCCCCTCTTTATTTTAGGAGTACTTTTAGGAGCGGTAGTGAAATGGTGTTGGGTTTCTTGGGGTAAAACAGGTCACAGTGGTTTCATTCACCTGCTTGCTTTAGTCTAAGAGATACACACAGTGCGTATCCTTGTCACCATCTTTATCTTGCGGTCCTGAATTGAGAAATGAGGTCTTTGCTCTCATGTTACAGAGCATTGCCTTGCTCTTGCTTATGCCTGATGCCAAAGAACTCCTTATCACACCCATTAATGGTGTGATTTCTTTCCAAATAGGAAATGCAAATGGGTCACTTGAAAAGTAGGCTTTGGGCCCAACTAGTTTGCCAATCAACAAGTGCACAAATGAGGGCTGGAAAGTTGTTATGTTGTGCCTTCATGGTGCTAATGAGCGGCTGTTGATTAAATGGGATCTTGTGGAAATATTTTCTAAAGTCTAAAGAGTCTCCATGGGGACAAAAGGATTGGGCTTTTTATTTTCTGCCTGGTTCTTGCCACACATTGCAGTCGGTTAGAAAAATGGACCTAGAAAAAACCGTTGAAGAGTGAAGTCAAGAGTTTGCTTACTGCCTTCAAGAATTTTCAAATGCATTGACCTGAATACTTAATGTATGTTTGGGAGAAGCTCCCTAGGAACTGTCCTCATGAGTTACCACATAACTCCAGAGACTCTAGACCAACACGCAGCATTAAAGCAATGAAAGAGTTATGTTACGAACGCTTGACTCCTTTTCAGTGATTTCTTGTTGCCATGCGACATTAGCTTCTGGACTTTCTATTAGAAACAGCTAAAGCCTTGATTCACAAGGGTTTGAGCTGTGTTTTTTCAGTAATGTACTTTTTCTTGAGGCCCCAGGGATACTAATGCATGTTTTTCACCAAGAGTACTAATTTACAACAACTTTCCACTGTTTTCCATTGGTAGGCTTGTTTGTTTGATTGCTGGTCATAATTAGTGGTAAAGGACATTCTGTAGCAGCACAGGCTTTCTGGTTTGTTCTGGGGGACAGAGACTGGTTTGGTTTTGTACAGTTTTGTCCAATCCCCTAGTCATGGATGGGAGGATCCATGGACCGAGGGGTGTGATTCGCCCTGCACCACGTAATTGGTGCAGCCCGAGAGACACCTCTGTTGGGCAGCCAATGAGAGAGTAGCGGATTGTTTTCAGAAATCTGGATTGGATCGGACAAACATTCACCCCAGGCCTGAACAGAGGGGCAGCTTTGATTCCTGCAGGGTGTCATTGTACGGCTACACTTGTGGCCTCTCACAACTCTCCCTCTGTTCCAAATGTGTACACGTGTACATACGTACATACGTGTGTGTGTGTGTGCGCGTGTGTGTGTGTGTGTGCGCGTGTGTCCTCTGCAGAAGTTTTCATCTGCTCAAGAGTTTTAGTCTCAGAAACGCCTTTTTATTGGGCCGTAAAGCCGTAATCTCGCGAACCACACTTTGAAGACGGTGCATTTTTCACATTCTTTTCCTTCATCACATTCGCCACTTGCTGCAAATCACTTTACCGCTGCTTTACTGCCATGACCCCTCTTTTCCTTCAGTTGGAAGCTCAGGCTAAACAAGGTTAACAGCCTGTTTTTGGCGGGTTTGTGTGTCAGAAAGTTAAGGTTGTCTGTCAGATTAGACAATCAATTGGCGTAGGTTGAAACCTTGGTCCCCGTATTTCCACGCGCTGCACCCTGCGTAGAGGCTTGTCGCCGACGCAGGAAGTAACGCGTTGTGTCTTAACGCTTTCGGTGGCCTTCGCCCAGCGGATTCCTTCCTCTGGAATAATGCGGACCAGATGCCACGTTAGACACTCTCTGTGTCTGTTAGAGTTAGAGTAAGAGACCAAAGAGGAAGATAACGAAACTGCTGACCACAAACGTTTCTGTGTTTGCTGCACTCCCGTTTGTTTGCTCTCCCGATAGCGCGACTACAGTTTGAGGGGCACTCGTACCTCTTGTGTTTCCTTGATGACAATGGCGAGGGAAGCGACACTGTAATCTAACCCTGGATGCAGAGATTTAGCTTTGACCCGCTAGCTTGTTAACACGGGCACTGCTGAGGTTAATTCGCAAGTAGGCTCTAATCTGAAATGGTAAATAGTTTAACCGGGACGTGTGTATACTGTGGTCAGTGAGGCTGGAATGAGAATGAGCCTCTGTTGACATAGCCTATATATTCCTGTCGAAGTTGTGCTTGGATCCGTCTCGGTGCGATCTTAA
>OMKK01033748.1:0-15531 GCA_900302305.1 Polymixia japonica | reverse complement strand
TCTGCTATCCCTGATTAAATGGGAGGGTCAATTTTACTATGGCCAAATATTGATGTCAATACAGTGAGAGGTGCCATCTTGTAGCGTACCTGAGCCAATGCTGGTGTGTTTGTGTGTGTGAGTGTGTCTGTGTGTGTGTGTGTGTGTGTGTTGTGCCCGTATCTCTGTGTATGTGTGTGTTTATGCATAAAACATGTTGATGTGTCTGATTTTGCTGCTCAGCTCTGCAGCCCAGCCAGTGACTAGGTGGCCGGGCTGCTATCAGATGATGTAGTCCTTGCTCCAGTTGGGTAAATAATAGGTGATGAAGCAGCCAAGAGGAAATTCTCTGGTGGCCTCACATCCCTGGCCTCAGCTTAAACATCTACCCAACCAACACACCCATAGCATAATGAGCCAGGCTCTCCCTCGAGTGTTGGGATAAATCTAAAAACTCTATGTAACCTATCAGCGCGTGTGTGTGTGTGTTTGTGTATGAGATTCTTCTCCCAAGAGCGTTTGGATAAAATAAATGCAGCTCATTGGCATAAGAGGATTTGGCTTTTTCGTTGTCGTGGTAATGAGCTGTGATAAACACAAGCAGATAAGTTTCATGCTACACACACACACACACACAAATACACACACGCATACACACGCACAAATGAAGAAAAATAACAAATTTACGTCGCCAGTGTTACCATGGTGATTTCCCATGAGTCTTGAGGACTGTAGCAGGAAGTGTGCATCCCTGTTTATTGTGAAGGTTTTCCCAACCTGTCTCCTCAAAACACTGCCATCACATTTCAATTTTTCCCTGTACAGCACACAAACACAATTATATACGCTTTGATAAGGAATCTATAGTGAAATGCAATTTAGAAGCAGATCATATTCACAAAATATTCAAGTGTCTTTGAAGAAAGACAGATACACAGGACAATATACAAAGTGTCCTATATACGTGTCCAATATACAAAGTTTATATACAGAGTTTTAAACCTAACATCTATTTACAGTGCTCAAATGTGACAGATACTCCTTTCATCGTCTGTTCAGAGCAGTGGGCAAATAATAGTGAGATTGGTGTAATTGAGCCTCCCCAGTCATTCCTCAAAAACAAACAGAAACCACATGAGCTCAACCATACCTACAGCATAGCAAAGACTTTATATCAAATGTCCTCCTAAAAACGGTTAAAGCCAGCCTACTACAAGAAAACCAATACCTCAGTTTGAGGTTACGTTACAGTGACATTTTCAGGTCATTAGATGCTAAATGTGTTGCCTTATGCGCATGTGCCATTTTGTATTTTGAATGACCTTTCTGGTGCTTTGCTGATCATTTTGATGGCAGAAAAATAGTAGTGTACACAAAAAGTATAAACAAAAATTATATACTATGAAACTTAGTCTTACAAAATGTAATTTGCCAATAGTGAATGTGTTTGGACCAATGTCACGTGGCAAATGTCTGTACAGCTGTTGTAAATTGGGATGGTTGGCAGTGTAAAGGAGAACAAAGATTTTGTCAGCCCAAACAGATGTCCAGGACATCTGCAGGTGAGGATGAGAATTTATTAACAGCAGCAAAAAAAACAACAAAAAACTAAAAGTCTCATGAGAATAGCTGGAGTAGTAGAGGTTTTTTCTACTCCAAAGAAATCTTAACATCTGAGACAGATAAACGGTGTTCCTTTCTCCATTGTCTCCCCTCCATTGAGCCTTTTTCACACCTGTCTTCTCCAGCCAATCAGTGCAGCTCTCCGAGATTGAACAGCTCAAACACAGACGTTATAACAATTTACCCTCCCTTAGGGTTAAACAGATGATTTCACATAATATTTGAATACATTTCAGTTAAACTTTAATACAAAAGAAAAAAGGTATTTCTAATCACCAAAACCGCACTAGTTCTTTGGTTTATGAAAACGCAATACATAAAAAAAACCCAGTAAATCCAGTAAGTTTCCTTCATCAACTAATTAATAATAAAAATAACTGAGTTAAATTTGAAAAGCTTTAGTTTTTATCCCCAGTAAATATTAAATCTTTTTTTAAGCCCCACTGGTGTGCCTATATCGATTCAGGCTGCGTGGGCAGGTCTTCCTTTGAAGCGACTCAGAGCTCTAGCCATCACCTTCCATTTACTGACAAGACAATCACCTCCTCCTCTCCTCTCTTATCCTCCATGTGATCACAAGGTGTTGGATGAGGGAGGCAGCCATCGTTGTCTCTCTCCTGAATGATTTACAGCCACTGAACCTCAATCAAATACCTTAGCCTCGTCCCGAATCACGACCACATTCTCTGTGCACCTGTTTTGCGAGCGTATACGTGCTTGTGTGTATGCGTTCGTGCGTGTGTGCATGAATTGCTGTGTGTGTGTGTGTGTGTGTGACCACACAATGTCATGTGGATGTATAATACGGAAAAAAGGATGGTGCCAAAGTGTTAATAATGAAATAAGTGGTTATTTCTGTTATGTATTATTAAAAATGCTTATACACACGGGCCACGTCTATAGGGAGGAATGAACAAGCACAGAGTAAGAGAGAGACGTAGTGTGAATGTAACATACACATATGTCTGGTGTGTGTGTGTGTGTGTGTTATGTAAGTGTGTTAATGTGTGCGTTCGTACACACGTGTATGTAGATTACTGTGTCTGTGTGTGTACATGCACATAGTGTGTATAGCTGTTTGTAAAGAAAAATGTGAGTGTGATCTACATATACAGTCTGCATAATGTCAGGACTGTGGGCTACAGATCAAAGCTTGCAGTTTATGAGAGAAGTAGCTGAGATTGACTGCGCATGTTTTAATGGGATGTGCCGACCTACCAAACAATAGAACAAAAAGCAGTTGGGAACCTTTGATGAGAGGCAGGAAAATAGCAATTGCAATCTATTACAATGATAAAGAACATGCATATGTATACAGAAATCACTCAGCATGTGTGCATTCACACTTTTGTGTTTATTTTTTTCTTCCTTTGTGTGAGTAAACAAAACGTGTATCTGTGTACTTTTGGACGTGTGTGTTCTTTGTGGCGGTGGAGAATTTGTGTTAGTGTGTTCACTTTGTGTACCTATGTAAGTGTGTGTGCTGAAGTCATTTCTGACACTGTGTTCCTTATTTGTGGAAAAAAAAATGGCGTCTGATAATGCATTGTGAATGTCAAAAGTCCATGTGAGCCAATGGTTAAGACAAACCATTATTATCGATTTGACTTTTGTGAGACACAAGGTTTCTACAGGACATCGACAAATCGTGACATGCAATATTGGCAGCAGCATTGACCCTGGGTTTTCAATTATCTTAACATGCAAGAATATGAACCGTCACACTGTTAGACATACACTGCCGTCTTCCAACCATCAAACACTGTCAGTCAGCTGTTTCTAGACGTGTGTGTGATCTGGCATAAACTAGTGAGATAAAATGGACGAATGGGTTGGCAGGAGAGTAGAGGAGAGGAGAGGAGAGGAGAGGAGGGAAAGGAACACAGACAGGTGGGGTAATGGATGGGGGTTGGGTTCAAGAGTAGAGGAGAATGACTTGGAAGGAAAAGGATTGAGGAGAGGAGATGAGTGAACAGTAGATGAAAAAAAAAGGTAATTTGTATCTCTCTACCCAGGCCAGAGGTGTAAGATTTGTGTAAGACGTGTGCAGTCAAAGGACATGCAATATTACATACAATTATATTGTTGAGAAAATGCCTTTTATATTCCAGTTGTTGCCAGTGGTTTCATGGTGTTAGAAGAGGTTAATAGCAAAAATAAAGCAAAATAGTTTTTTTTTTTTCAAGAAGCAGTGACATTACAGCCTCAAAGTACTTAACAAATAGCACCGCTAATAATGTTGACTATTACTGCAACTCATCTTGAACGTAGAGAAAAAAGTACAGTGCAGTGACATTTTGACCACACACACTAGACACTGAGGACTAATGCTAGCAGCAAAAGGTCAGAGGAGCAGGTTTATAACTTGAACGCTGCGGGAAAATCATTGTGGGAAAATTGAATGAGTAACGCTGAGCTGCTCCCTCAACAGCTATCATCTGGGTCCTTGAGGAAGGCACCCAGAGAAACACCCTCCAGTGCTGCACGTCACCGGCCAACAGCACAAGACTGCAGTTGTTACAAAAAAAAAACAAAAAAAATGCATGCGTGCTCAGCAAACCGTATGTACGTATATCACTTTTGTTATTGTATTGTCAGTATTGTCAGTTATGTTTGGTTATTCTAAAAAAAAACAAAATCATTTTATGGTGTTAAATGCTACCATAAATAAATAATAAACGATACTCAATACGATAATCTCATGAGAACAAAATACCGCATCTGTCAAAAAAACGAAAAGCGAAAATATCTTAATGGCTCTTTCAGTGGCCCTCAAACCACATATTTCACCACCCTTAATGACGTTTCTTATCTAATGAAAGTATGTGTGTATTAGTGTGTGCGTGTGTGTGTGTGTGTGTGTGTGCGTGTGTGTGCGTGTGTGTGCGTGTGTGAGTATTAATGATGTGCCTTTATCTCCTTTCTACACAGCCCATTAATCCTGAGTGTGGGACAAGCAGTCATTACACGTTTAACCCAGGTCACTTACTGTGGCTAGCAGATAGGTGCTGTCACCAACAAGGTATATGTGTGTGTGTGTGTGTGGGTGCGTTCGCGCACATGTGCCTGCGCACGTGCGTGTACGAGTGTGCATGCGCTCGTGCACATTCGCGTTTGTGTGCATAAAGTGAACAGCTCTGTTTCTGGTGTGTTTGCATATCTTTTTTTTTTTTTTGAGTGTGGATATTATATGTAAAACCTGACCTTAAGATAAAGCCCTCTGCTCAAGCGTTTCTGATATTATCCCTCCCTCAGCCGCTGCTAGATACATCTCAGCCCCAGAGAACAGGTTAGGCTCAGAGAGGGGAAATATGCGCTGGAGACTTCACTAACCCTCTCGGTACTCTTTACCCTTTCAGTCTCAGTAGGTAGCCTAACAGTAAGAACCCCTTACACTATATCTTTTTTTGAAGTGTCTTTTTTTTTTAAGGCACTTATACCGTCACGTGTCTGGTATGTGTTATGTGCGTAGCGCCAATCTGAAATTCCCATCGAGTCTTCCTCCAAGTGCACAGATTCCCTGGCATATTTTCCCATCTCCTTGTCAGCTTCCCTTCCGCTATTTGTTCCAGCCGACTGGACTTAGCAGATCTGGGATTAAAATGCCGGATTTCCGCAGCAAAGTGGTGGGTATTAGAATTCAAGGGCTCACGACTCGGAAATCTTAGGGGGAAAAAAATAGTACCGAGTTTGAGGGTTTTTTCGCAGATGAGTTACCCTGTGAGCTGATAACCTTAAGAATCCAATTTGGAATGCATGAGATTTATTTATCTTTCAAAGTGATATTTCACTGTCAGGCCTTTTTTTTTTTTTTTTTTTTTTTAAATGTGATGCATGCGTGTGACATACCTTTGAATGGTTATGCTATTTAAGCGTGTGAGCATGTATGCGAGTGTCTGTGAGCGAGCGAGAAAGAGAGAAAGTGGAAGAGTTTGGGTGTGTGTATATGTGCGTGCACCTGTGTGTGCAGCTGGAGGGCTGGGTGATGGTCTAATATGTTTAGCTACCAGGGGAAATAAAGAGCTAATACTGGGGGTCAGGCTAATAGCCTGAAAACAGTTTCCTCACCTCTCACTTTATTTTCATTTAGGCCATCGACCACAAACGCGCACACGGATGCACAAACGGATGCAGACACACATAATATGCACAAACACACACACACACACGCTGCTGGACAGACTGGTCTCTATAGTCAATACACTGATGCTCTCTCTCTCTCAGTGTGTCCTTCTAAATCCCACTGATAATGTCCCAGTCCCTCTGGCATGGCATCACTGCACACACGCGCGCGCACGCACACACACACACACACACACACACACACTCATCTACGCATAGACACAAACAACATTCACACTACACACACACACACCTGCAAAAACACATGCACTCCATCTTTTTCCTGTTCTCCCCTTTTCTCTGTCCCCAAGCAGTCTCAAAGTCAGTGAATCATTGTTGCATTTAAGGCTACTTGAGGCTAGCCTGGGGTTTGCGTACCGCTAGCTCAGCCACAAACTGACAGTAATTGCTGTGTATTTCTTTCCCTTTTAGCTGTCTATGTTTTAAATAAAAGCAGTGACCCTGCATTTGTCACATTACATTTAGACTGGCTAGGTAAACAGACATCTCTAGGACTATGACAGACAGACAGACAGGGCCACCTGATACCATGCCCTAACTTGCTAACGTGTTTGTGGCTGAGTGTATGCGTGTGTGCGTGTGTGTGTGCGCATGTGCATGTTTGTGTATCTGTATTTTTCCTGCATTTATGTATGTGTGCATGTGTATGCATTTCCGGATGCGTGTTTGTATGTTTACACTTTTATGCATGTAGCCTATATGTATATGTGTGTGTGAGTGTCCGTGTCTGTGTGCGCGTGTGCGTGTACATGCACTTGCGTTTCTGTCAGTTGGGTATCCCCTAGGGATGGTTGGCGCCAGTGTCAGGTCTGCTGCTTCACTGGGAGTGTTACTCCCTATCCACATCTCCACCTTACAGCACACCAAGGATGGAGGACAGTGGAGATGGAAAGCTACTGTACGAGGAGCGGCTTGATCAAGGAAGACGGAGGGAGAACAAAGAAGGAAAGAGAGAGCTTGTGGGACAGTTTGAGCGAGGAGGAGAAACAATGGGAGCGAAGGAGGAGCGAGAGAGCATTGAGACAGGGGCTTTGACCGTAACAAACATGCTTTTTTGCCAGGTTAGATATTCCAGGATTCACCTGTAATTAAAAAAAAAGAAAATCTTATGTAATGGCTTCAAGGATGTAGTCAGTTTCTTTCCGTCCGCAGCCTCATCAACAAGGCCCAGGACCCCCAGTGACACGGACCCTTATCCCCTCCCCCCGTGGACACGTTACGTTAACGTACAGTCTCCACAACTGACTCAGTGCGTTACATTAAACGCACACCGTCTGGACACCTTTTGATCTCTGTGAAAAGTTAAACTCGATTCAGCTTTGGCTGAGCGGCAGGGCGCGTGCGTGAGACGAGCAGGAAAGTGACAGTTTCACAGTAACGAGCCCGCTTCCCACCCCGCCGGCATCACGCCCTGTCTGGAAGGCCCTTAACACACACACACACACATACTGTACAGTAATGGGGTTATGCCCCCTATCAGTGCTTTGTGTGGCCTGTCAACATGTCCGTTGATATTATCACAATGTACACAGGACTGTGAGTCATGTTAGTGTGTGTTTGTTTGTATATGTGTGTCTTTGTGTGTGTGTGTGTGTGTGTCTGTGCATGCATGGGAATGTAAATGCTTGCGTATGCATAGGAGTGTGTGTTTGATTGATGGCAGGGTTTGAATTACAATCGGACTTTGGGGCGCTCTCTAAAAAAAAAGTATATATCAGGTCAACACCCGCATTGTGACCTCAGCGAGAGACATACTGTATACTTCTACAAAGGAATGCAATACACACGCGCACAGTTGATTCAGTGGTACACTGAAGTCTTGAAGGTCAATTCGTTAGAAATGTAAAGAGAAAGGAAAAACTCTAAATGATTGCACCCTGCCACCTCCTTCAATGAGTCATGAATTGCCTATTCCAAGCAACACACTAGGCTAAGTGAACTGCTTGAACTTTGGGGAAATCCTGTTTCAGTCTCGCCTTGAGCCCATTCTCTCTCCCGGTAAGAATGGCAGGACCATCCGTGGCGATACTAATGAGGTTTTTTTTCCCCGCATAAACTCTTCATCCATTCCAGCTGTCCGAAGACTCTCTTTCAACGCATTAGAGACTCTGCATTTGTGCCCTGGTCCAGCTCCACTGTCAATGTCAAAAAACACATTGTCTGCATCCCCCTTTCCAGTGACGTTACATCTAGCCCCCCCCCACATTAAAACTTTTATTGCTTTCAAGGGAGCTCCGGTCTCTTTAAAGGGACCCCAGCTCCCCCTGGCGCTCCTGTAATTCCAACCCTGGTTGATGAAATGGGAGTAGGACAGGGGTTACAGACAGAGCTACAGAGTTCCACAGAGGTTTCCAGTCAGTTAGAACAGACTAAAATAACCACAACTGAACTATGCAGAAATGTAACAAATACAACAGCAGGGTCACAATGTGTTGTGTTCCCTCGGTGATCTAAAAGCTTTCTCAAAAGTTTCCTAAATTGTGTGTCCCCTTTCTAAATTGTCTGCTTGAATGGTCAGCACAAACAATAGTTCTTTGTCTCTATTAGCTATATTCTACCTGGCTTGGGCTAGCTATAGTCTGGTATGGTTGGGTGGGGTTTGCGTCTCTGTTGCACTTCTTGAAAAGTCTCCAGTTACTAAGCAACTGTAGAATCTCACCAGTGTGTGTGCAGCTACCTGGACAAATTACAACAACTGGCGTGACCGTTTCTCTGCCATTATTCATCAGCTACTCTAGGCTAATTGTGTATTGAGGCTAACAAATATTTGCTATTTAACAATATCCTAAAAGGCAACTGGAAGCTCACCTTTCAAGATTTGCGCAACCAACTGACTAAAGACAAATGAAGTCCAGAATAGATTGTTGCAGTTCTATGCTCCAAAAGCAGAGGATGCTAAAATCAAAGAAAATGTCTAATTACCAGGTTGTATGGTAAGATACCGTATAATGGTGATTGCCTGAAAGCGTCCCCACTCTGTTTTGATTATACCTCAGTGGTTTTGCTCTACTTTCTGGTCTTTGTTTTGCTTTGACAGCCCGTCAAACAGCTCCTCCACTCAGCCTGAGTGCCGGTCTTACAGATAGCACCTTTAAGTAAATGTAAGTAAGTGGTTAATAAGTAAATAAGTGAGTAACAGAGCAAGTAATCCACAAGTTATTGAATTGCCCACTGGCTGTTCCCCCCAACCTCAGGGTTAAAAATTCCAAATCACTTAATTTTCCTTAACAAACTTGTAAGCACCTTGATCTTTAAAATGTGCCTGGGAAACCAACTTGTGTTTAATTAGTTTTTTGCAATGACATGCACCCTAAGGGAAATTCAATCTACAAACATGCTGAACAGTAAGCTGTAAAATATTTAATGATACACACTTTACTCAACTGACAAACACCCTTGTATGACCATAGGGCCTGTAGCAGACAAAGTAAATAGGTGATACGGTCATTCTTGAATGATAATACAGACATTATCAGTGGAAATTTGAAACCCATTTCAGAGTGGGTTATCTTGTCACAAATGTTTAAGTCTATTATTTTTCTGTCTATATTTTTTATCTGGAATTTTATATTATGTCCACTTTTACTTTATTTTTAATTTTTTTCTAGAGGGCTGACGTGAAAGTTTCTGAATATTGATACTCCTACTGGACTCAGGTTAAAATTTTAGTGTTACCTATATATGTCCTATATTACCTATATAAATCTCCGTTGGGTGCCGCTAGCTGTTTCACTGTAATTGCCGTTTCCCATGCATTTACTCATCAAAAAACAATATAATACCGCTGTGCTTTGCATACACTTTGCTTTAACACGGTTCCTCTCCAGTCTGCAGCCAGTCAGCCCCTCAACTGCTCCAAAACTGCATCCGGCAATTTGTATCTGAGTCACTATGAGTTAGAATAAAACATGGACATACCAAACAAAGTATTCCAATAAGTACTTGAAGAAATTTGCCGGATCCATAAGATTACATCTTTGAAGCCACTACAGTGGCTTTGCATCAGAAATTTTGTTTAAATTTAGAATGAAGTTCACCTGTAACAGTTATTTAACGAGTTTGCTGACATGATCACTGCGTTGCTTAATTAACCTGTGGCCTCAGTAGTTTTGTGTATTCAGACTAGTGGGTTTGGTTTACATCCTTTGCAATTCCTTAAGATATACTCATGGATCAAATCCCTTTGCGATAATATATGTTGCTACCAATATTTCATATTTTCCCCAGATTCAATAAGCAAAATCTAGCTAGCTACATATTCTGGAGTGCAGGAGCACATCTTCAATCAATGCATTTTGAGAGCATAATGCTAATGTTTGATGCAACACATCTGACTACAGACCTCCATGTCTCTAAACAGGTTAAATAAACCAGTCCTTACTACACATTTGTAACATTTGTTTGATGACTTGGTTCACGTTTAGGTTCATGTTTCTTACAAGTTTCTAACTAAGGGTTTACATGATTGGATTGTTTATAAAAATGACAAAATTATTTCTCAGAGTGCATCAGATTGATGCATTTAGCTGTGGAAGTTGACAAACTTTTCTCTTGGTGGGGCATGCCCCCAGACCCCCCCTCGAGGCTTCAGGGTTTCCCACCACAGCCACAGAAAATCCTGTGGGAAACACTGAATTTGTATTGCGTATCACTAACTGGATATATTGCTATTCACCCCGTTCTCTCCTTTTGAAGTCGATAAACTATGAAGGATGACTCATTTGAAGTTAATGCTGTTTTGAATGTAGCCCATTTGAATCTAATGCGTTTCAAAGCATGTATCCTTTGAAGTCAATACGTGTCCCCACTGAAGTCCACAATTCTCAGAGACGGACCTCTCTGAAGTCAATGCGTGTCCCATTTGGAAGTCAATGCTTGTTAAAGGATGGAGAGTAAAGGGCCATTGAATGCATGGCTGAATAATAGCCTTTTGGTTGGCTGCTTCGTAAACACTAGTTAGTGGCTGTTCTTCCATTTCAGTTAGGCAGGAATCTGTTTTCACTCTTTAATATCCAGGTGTGGTTAATGAGTGTCATGTTTAGGCAAATAAAGTGTGTGTGTGTGTGTGTGTGTGTGTGTGTGTGTGTGTGTGTGTGTGTGTAAGTGTGTGGGTATGTGCACATTTGTGTGTGCTAAAGAATACTTAGTACCACTGGGCTGGGCGATATGGCTGAAAAGTGATATCACAATGTTTTGGAGCCAATGGCGATATTCGACGAAGATGATATTTTAATATTTTTTCTGTACTACATGCCTACATAATGTCTCATACACCAAGTAGGACATGCAGGGACCTGGAGCAAAGGAGACAAAGGGAGAGTATGTTTAATGTGCATTTTTAAGAGCAACAATGTTGTCAAATTTAATTAAAAAAAAAACATGTAAGCTAAATTATCTCGATATTCATGTTTTCATATCACCATTGAAATATATTGCGATATATCGGAGAACTCAATATATTGCCCAGCCCTACTACTGTATAGTAGCATGCATAGCATGTGTATGTTACTGTAAATGTGGGGAAATTATGAATGTGTACTTTTACCTGGTCTTTTGATTAATTTAATCTGTAATATACAGTATGTATACTGTACATGTACAGTATAGTGATGCTCCAACACGTGTGTTTGTGTCTCTGTTGGACAATGGTTCAGCTTCATGTAAACATATATCATCATTTGGGGTAGCATTGTTTGGAATTGTGTTGGTATGTATAGCAGCTCTCAAAAGTAAATTAAATTGTATTATTCAACAATGTGTTGCATCCAGAGACAGGATTAGCGCTAATTAGTTAAAATTCATGCTAGACATATGCATTTGATTGATAATTGATTTTAAGAACATCAATTACTGCTCTACCGTGACCAATGATGCTAATTACCAAGTGAATATTGACAAATCCTTCCTCCCCATCTTTAAAATGGACTCATTATTTCAATATTGTGAGTCTTTTTTCACCCCTAAAAGGCATTCATATTCTATTTCACATCAGGCTGTGAAATCTTGGCAATGCAGCATAATTCTTCCAATACATTAATTTGATTTCAACACTGTAGATCAGTCTTTTTAGATCAGTAGAGTCTTTTGCGGTTCTTAGAAATGCTGGCGGGCTGGGGATGAGATTACTGTGTTTGATTTTTTCTCTAGTTGTGGTGGGTCCTACCATTAAACGTTTAGGAAAACCCTGGTGTATGCAGCTCTATTTGGTATAGAGTTGGTGTATTTAACAATTCTGTAGCTCTTAGCTTGTAAGGAATGGAAATGGATATGAATAGCTCTGTAGCGCTGTATGTAGTTTTGATGCATATAGCAGCTCCAGTGTCAAGGTAGGGTGTAGCTGAGTCATTATTTATTATTTTGATATTTCATTTCATATAATTTGTGTGAACTTCATCAAAACATCTGAACATGTACAGTATTCAGATAGTGCCTTTAATATGGCCAGAAATGTGTTACAGAACCATTTCTGATGAGAGTGTGTTCATAGTTCCTATTCACCTCTTGTAGCTGGAGCTTTAATAGGAGTGACACCTCTTCAGATGCACGTTAGCTGTGTCCCAATTCAGGTGCCAGGTCCTTCGAAGGGTGTGGCCTACAGAGGACAGAAGGCTTGACTGGATCTGCGCAAACTCCCCAAATGAGACAGTCTGTGAAGGATTCACCAGTTATGTCATAGCCAGTTCCCACCTATACACTCACGAGACCAGCTGAGCCTGGTTTCTATTCACTGTTCAGTGTGCAGATCCTGTCTAGAGCCCGCCTACTCCAAAACCGCATCCGGCAATCACTACGAGTTAGAATAAAACGTGGACATACCAAACAAAGTATTCCAATAAGTACTTGAAGAAATTTGCCGGATCCATAAGATTACGTCTTTGAAGCCACTACAGCGGCTTTGCATCAGAAATTTAATTGATGAAAGAGATGATCCGTTTCCATATCCACTGAGACCGGATCTGGGTGCCTGGCCCCTGAATTGGGATAGAGCTGTTGCATTTTTTTAATTTTTTAAATTATGATTTATTTTTCTGCTGGAGCATTGTGAATGCTGATCTGTAAGATTTATTGTACAGCTCTCTCTGTGGTATATGCTAACATGTCTATATCATATATACATATATGTCAAGTTGTGCATTTCAGTTGATACTGTATAAATGTAGATTGAGATTAGCCATGTTTTAGGACTATTTGTGGCGATCATGCATTCCCGGTTAGGAGTAAACGATGATGTAACGATCTTGAGGATGTCACCTCATTAGCATTTAATTCGTTTGTAGGGAGTATTTTTTTATTTTTTTTAACCTTTATTTAGACAGGTAATCTAATTGAGACACGGGGTCTCATTCCCAAGAGAGACCTGGCCAAGACAACAGCAGCAATACAACACAAAGTTATACTGACAGACAGGAATTCAATACAGAGACGAAATAGAACACAAATCATAAAAGTGATAAGTGCAAAAGTGCCAACGTGGTGGTCCAATTTATAAGCTGTATGCCAGAGCAAACCCCCATAGACGCTCTCTCTCCAGATCTGGTAAAAGCAGTTTCAAATCCCCTAGGGGAATCATGCCGGACAGCTTCAGTTCCTGTGTGTTCCAGGTTGAGGGGGCAGAGTAGGAGAAGGCCTTTTTACCAAATTCTGTACGGGCTGAGGGGACGGAGAGAGTAATGAAGCCGTGGGAGCGTAGGTTATGGCAACGCTGTTTACGTGACATGTAGGTGGATAAATAGGTGGGCAGCAGTCCAAGGATGGATTTATAAATGAAGTTATACCAGTGCAAAGTTCTGTGCGTGGATAATGATGACCAGTTGACTAAAGAACGCAGAGTACAATGGTGTGTGAGGGGTTTACAATCGGTTATGAATCTCAGAGCTCCGTGACAGATGAACAGATGAAGAGAGTGAGCTGAGGCGTTCATGTACAAAACATCCCCCTGGTCCAGGAGAGGCAAGAAAGTGGCAGCAACAAGCCGTTTCCTGGCGTTAACAGAAAGACAGGATTTGTTCCTAAAAAAGAAGCCCGGTTTTAATTTCAGTTTCCTTAAAAGATGATCAACATGACAATTAAAAGAAAGAAATCCAATTGATTGCAGGCCACTATACAATCTCCATTAATTTCATGAAAATGTGATGATTTATTTCCGAATTAGAACGTTTTGCCATTATTGTAATATGACTGTTGCATAATTCAAGCATACTGATAAGGCAATATTCAATACGTTGAAAGCAATGTAGTTCATTTATTTTGTTTGCAAATAGTTTTTCACACATCGTGTCAGAAGCATTGTGCATGCTCATCTGGAGAGTAGGAGGGATCCTGTGTGTGTGTGTGTGTGTGTGTGCGTGTGTGCGTGTGCGTGTGTGATCCTCATATCCCTGTGTTTGGTGTAGCTGATTTGCTTGTCTAACCTGCTAGACCTTCACTACAGATTAAAAGCTGCTACAACAGCTCTGTAACACTGGAAGTAACAGGACAGTTGGCATGAACCGCTGTCACTATGGCTTAACGCTAACCCGGTATAAACAGGAACTAAATGAACCTGCTATTCTCCGATGCGTGGGCACATGCCCGTTTGTTTACGCGTGTCCGCGTGGGTGTGCGTGTATGTGTGCATACGTGTTTGTTTGTGTTCTCTAAAGACAGAGCATATCTTAAAAGCGGATGTAAAACGAGAAGGATAAGTCGTACGGTGACAGTCACAGCAACTATTTTCCTAGAAGGAGCATACTATTTCTCGCACAAACAAACAAAAGGCAGTAGTGTCAAGGATAGTAAAAGCTCCAAGCAACAGGCTGTCAACTCAAGCATGAAAACAGCCATGGGGAAATGTGTACTTGACTCATACAACACATACCTCAGAGGATCTGTCACCGCAGTTTATCTTAAGCGCCACTGCCAGTGAGACTTTTAAATTTGACCTTGACAGTGAACTCTGTAAATTGCTACCATCTAATTGCCAGCCCTGGTATACTGTATCAGCACACAGCTGTAGCAGTGATTGAAGAAGGCAGCCAATCAAGGCACCGAGACAGAACAAGGGTAAAGCCACCAGAAGAAAAAGAAAAACAATTAAAGAATAAAAAAAAATAGAAACAACTATTTTCACCTTTTGATTGCTCACAGCGGCAGCTGCACATATGATCTGACGTCCTGAGCCGGTACACGGCTTTGTTGGAAGACGGCAGAGAGTTGGTGAGACAGAGATAAATAAAGAGAGAGAGACATGGGAAAACAGAAGGCAGACGAGCAAGAGAGACAATTAAAAAAACAAAACAAAAAAAAAAGACATTACAACAGGTACGTCGTGTGTTCCCATGTTAGTCACAGCCTCTTCAGAGGGAGAGGCAGAAAACATCACGTTTGGTCATTTTCCCAGATGGTTTGGAGTGGATGTTATTTTCTAAGGAAAAAAAAAGTATAAAACTTTAAAAAAAAAAATTACAGCAGCCCTCGCTGTAAACAATCATCTGTTTCCTGTCCCAACAGAGCTGAGCCTTATACCTCCCTTATGTCCACTTTGACAGTGGCCACCTGAAATGCAAACAAACAAATCTATTTGTCTTTTTTCCATATTTTCCTTTGAAATGGGCTAGCTTTTTGCTGTTGTTCTCCCACTCTTTTTATTTTTCTCTCTCGTCCAACTTCCTTTCAGTGAGGGATAAACAACCACCCATGCAGAAAAACAAAAACACTAGTCATGGGGATTTAGGATTCATTATAATGGCAGCACCCCGTAGTTGGTGCTTGTATGTGGTTCGGAAAATTCAAAGACTAGCAAGGAAC
>OMKK01033747.1:0-17866 GCA_900302305.1 Polymixia japonica | reverse complement strand
AGTATAATATAGCATAATATAGTATAGTGTATTATAATATAGTATAATATAGTATAGTGTAATATAGTATAGTGTAATATAGTATAGTGTAGAGTAGTATAGTCTAGTATAATATAGCATAATATAGTATAGTGTAGTATAATATAGTATAATATAGTATAGTGTAGTGTAGTATAGTCTAGTATAATATAGTATAGTGTAGAGTAGTATAGTATAGTAAATAGTATAGTATAGTATAGTATAGCATAATATGGTGTAGCGAAGTGTAGTGTAGTATAGTATAATATAGTATAGTGTAGAGTAGTATAGTATAGTATAATATAGTATAGTGTAGAGTAGTATAGTATAGTATAGTAAATAGTATAGTATAGTATAGCATAATATGGTGTAGCGTAGTGTAGTATAGTGTAGAGTCGTGTAATGCAGTATAATTTGACCTTTGAGGGAAGTGCATGTAAAAATTCAACTCAATTGTATCTGATGCATGGTAATTTCAAACCAGTTCAAAGCGTAATCACAGGTCAGGCAGAATTCCAAAATGTTGCTGTATCCAACTGAGAAGGGTAAACAAAGATTACAGTCAGAGTGGAGTTGATGAGGGCGGGTTTGGCAGTGTGGTCCTTCTTCAAACTCAACATCAATGTGGATTGAGACAAGGCCTCCACGTATGAGATCACCTCCACTGAGGTTAAGTCGCCGGATGTCTGCTTGGCAATCTCCTCCAGTAGGCTCTGTGGCTCTGTAAGGTTGCTCATCTTTAAATGAAGGAAAGAGCACTTGATTAAAGCTCACTTCTGCCACGACTGAAGTGTTTTTCATTTAACTTGAGGTCAATTGAGGACGGGTTGTTATTGACAACGATGGCCATGACAAAAGGGGTTTGGACAGGCAGGGCAGAAAGACAAAACAGAAATCAATTAAATGGAAATCAACAAGCAATTCACTAAACGCTTAACGTCGTACACCAATGGAAGAAGATTACAGTAAGATGGAAAGTGAGTCCTTCCTAAAGAGGCGCAAGATCTGGAAGATGCTATGTTTAAAAAAAATGTTGATGCACCGCAAAATAGACGGTTACAAATTAAAGCTTGAAGTGAGCCAGACCGCAACATTAATGCAGCGTTTTCCCTTTGTTTGATCAGCATCCCGAGATGAACAAAGTCTCTACAGTCGTCCACACAAACATCCGTTTCAACTCACGCTTTGCTGCATTCTCACCAACAGAGGGCAGTGTCATCATATCTATTTTAAACATATTTGGCTGAATTACTAAAGATGGGTACTCACATACTCAAGTGTTTTGTTGACAGTCTGTGTGATGCACCCGTTGCTGTCATGGCAGTATTTTTGGGGATGTTCTGAAAAACAACAATTAGTGAAAGTGTTTCTTTGATTAGAGACTTGATCGTCATTATTTTGCAGCCAAAAGCATGTTAGGATGTTCGAAAGTCCGCTAAATATGCACAGCCCTAAATACGTCACATCGTTTCCTTTGTCATCACACAGCAGGTTGAAACATCTATAAATTGAACGTTGCACTAACAACCTGATGCATTGCATCATGGGTTCTCTGAAAAGCCTTTCAATTGGCCGATGTCTGTCTTGTGTGTGTGTGTGTGTGTGTGTGTGCGTGTGTGTGTGTGTGTGTGTGCGCGCGCACAAGTGTATGCACATAAGTAATAGAATAAAAGAAGAGATATAGAAACAACGTGTGTGTGCGTGTGCGTGTGTGCGTGTGGGTGTGCACATGTGTTCCAACATAAAGGATCCCCACCTTTACATCTTATACCGTTCTCCGGATGAAAGCGCTTTGAACCTGAGGTTGGGACGTAATCACGCAGACAGGTGCAGAAGAAGGATCCATTTGTATTATGGCAGAGTGAAAACGGCCCACAGATCTGTCCAGTCTCACATTCATCGATATCTGAAACAGGCAAAGGGAGAGTTTTGCCCCCAAAATGACTCGCCCACCGTAGGAAAAAATTGAGATCTACTCTTTCAAAAGATTTTTTATAGCAACATCAATTATTCTTAAAAAGGGTAGTCGAGTCCTCGACACAGGCTGCATCCTGTATATTTCACAGGTACTGAATGATGAACTAGGGTGAAGAGGCTGTGATTTTTTTTCACGGGTTTATGGAGTTCTGGAATAGAATAAACTGTCACTGCTTCTCTGCTTCACTGCTTTTTGGGGAGAGAAAACGCTCAAACTGTACCAGGAACGCAACTGTGTCGCGGTGACCTTTGCGGCACCGTAAAGAAGCGCTTGAAAACAAACACCCACGCACAAACACGCTATACAATATGCGTCAAACGACACACTAAGAACACGCCGCGCCGCGCTGCCTAAATGCGGACTGAATACTGAATGCGCCCTGAAAAACATCTTTACAGTGCGATATAATGCGAAACACAATCTCTATTGTACACCTTGCGCTGACACCTCGCAATGTACGCGAGGTCCTGCCGTCCCCTGCACAATGCGCGTCGGTTACGCGCCCGTGTTGCTATGGTACTTCTGTCGATACGTCTCTATCCTCCCATTATCGGGGGGGATGCAAATTCCTGCAAAACCGCACACCCTTATTGTGCACGGCTTGAATGGCGTGATTGCGATCGCGATCGTGACGTTACCAATGCATTCGGTGCCGTCGTTCGTCTGGAAGTGCGCCGGCCCCGTGGACGCGTAACCGGAGACGCACGTACAGTAGTAGCTGCCCTGCGTGTTGGCGCAGCTCCCCTTGTCCCCGCAGATGTTGGTCACATTCTGGCACTCGTTGTCATCTGTGTGCAAGAGGGGGAAACACGGGTATGAACACGGGGTCGTGTAGTTCTGAGTCGAGCCTTGAGACCACGTTTTCAAAACTTGGGTTTTTGTGAGCGGTGTTTGCGTTGTCTCGGAACACTTTTGAGGTTAGGCCTTGTCTAGTCTAATGTTGAGACTTAACGCCAATGCTGTCAAAGGATGATTTGAAAAGCAAAACTCCGGCTACAGTACCTCCCTACCTCTGCGTGATGTGATACATTGTGATATACAAGGACATTGCTGTGTTTGCTGCTTAATAATGTTCAACAAAGAAAGCAAAACCTAAAACGGAAAGTTAGGGTTAGGGTTAGGGTTAGGTAACCCTCCTGAACATTATGTATATGGTGTAGGGCAGTCCTGAGGTGGTATGGACACTTCACCAGATCATCAGGCCTGGCAAAGACCATCCTGCAAGGCACTATGCAAGGAGGCAGGAAACGGGGGAGACAAAGGAAAAGATGGGAGGATAACATCCAGGAATGGACCCGACTGGGACTGAGTGAAGCAGTGCGAGCAGCCGAGGACAGAGAGAGATGGAGAGAGATTGTTGGCGGGTCGTCTGTGGTGCCCCAACGACCCTCCGGGCTTATGGGATAGGATAGGAGGAGGATAGGTAGGGCAGTCCGATCAATATTCGTGAACAGGAATAACTCCCAGTGCCAGAAAGCAGAGAGCTAAAACTCAAACTAAAACAATACATTGATTTGGTGGACCCACAGAACAGTGTTTGAGTCTTCATTAAAATAAGCATTATGTATCGAATGAATACTGTAGGTTCTGAACCAGAAAATGTACCATTTTTCACAGAAAATTCCCCTTGGGAATTATTATTATTATTATGTTATAATCCTCAGTATCTTCAGAAAACTCCAGACATTAAATCTCTAAAAAAGTTGTTATGTCTTAGTTCTCTGGTCTCTTTGTGATTATGAATTCCTTTTCTTTAGAGCGGTTTTCACCCAAAAGGGAGTTGCATAGTAAATATAATTATAATAGATATAATAGATAATGGCGTTGACTAACGCTCAACATGTTTTATTCAGGGAGTAACTGTGATCTTGGTCTTGTCTCGAACTTGCTATACTTGTCTTTTACTCTTGACACCATTGTGGAACACGACACATATTCACATTTGGAACAGTTTTAAAGTTGAACGTGGTTGTTTGATTTCTAGAAAATGAAACCATTTTAAATATATATATATATATATGTACTTTTTTTTTTTTTTGCCAGGGTTTTCAAAGTCTAAAGTTCATAAAGGGTCGTCCCAGATGCTGCTGTGGTCCAATCAGCGGTCTGGCGGTTCACCGAGTCATTCAGAAACTGCTGTTTAGGCATTCAATTTCAAATGCACTTTCCTTCCCCTGGATTTGCAGTTTGTTGGTCATGACACGGCAAGACCTTCCGCTGTTGTGTTCATTTATCCAGATATGATGGACGCATCGTTCTTCCTCCTGACTGTACCTTGTGGACAAAGCCTGTCGGGGGAAGGGATATCCTTTGCCCCCACAATGGAAGGTGACAAATATTCAGAAGGGAAATAGCTTCATAACATTCCAGACCTTTGAACCATCATTGTTGCACAAAGCAGAACCCACAGGAATCTCTCAAAGAACTTTGATGTCTTCTTTATTCCTGAGGTATTGAGAGCCGCGTTCTTTTAAAGTTAAGTGGTCGGAAAATTAAAAATAGATACTTTTTCTTTCTTTCTTTCTTCTTTTTGATTGCTCTGCTTCAGTCTTAATAAGCCTCTTTTGTGAATATATTCTCTAAGTTCTGTCAATTGCGATGAATATACATTATTTCTTATTAGTAATATTTAAATAGCAGACAGTCCTCAAGTGCAAACGTGGTAATGCAGGCTTGAAATAATTAAAGGTGCAATCTTTAAATTGCAAGTATTATCACTTAATTTGGTGGTTTTATACATCAAATGAACCTAATTTACTTCTCTTGAACTTTATTGTCAAATAAATCTGCTGCCATACAGGGAAGCCATTAACCTCGACTACATTGTGCCTTTTTGTTTGAAAATCAGTGACTATGCTGTTTATATTACTCACAGTTTGATTTACATTTGGCCCTTGAAATATGTAAACCCTCATGATTATGATCGGGCCAGGAAATAAGAAAGGTTCCAGGAATTCTTAGCAAAAGCAACCCAGAAACATAACAACAGTAACAATGCTGGCTGAAAGACAAAGCTGGTCATTAAATACTGAAACACGGAGATAAAGTTTTTAACACTGCAATGTCTTCTCTGTGATTAACACGGAGATCGACTCGAAGTCACTAGAACAGAAAGATTACAAGCTTTAGTTTTGTGGTGAAAAATTAATGATTTACGGCCACAGCTGTTCTTACAATAACAAACCATGTTCCCAAATGGTAAGATCTGGTTCAAAGTTACATACATAATCCTATGTTTGTGAAATGGTCAAACGAGCCAGTGAGCCAGATAACATGAGCCAGAAGCTGAATGAGTTGGGAAGAATTAATCAAGTTTTTATAGATAGTACAAATAATGACCATCTTTGTCTTACAATCAAAGGATTCACTAGTTGCTGTTTATTTTCCTACACTGTTGACAAGCAATGTATTTAATCCACTTCTTATTCTGTGTCCTAGTTAGTGTAACAGATGCAGCTGTTTCGCTTTGCCACCAATGAGTATATGTAACAGCTCACGTTCAAAGATATATCCGAGTAGTTTGGGCTAAATTAACATTTTAAAAAACGTTTCGAGACAAACTCTTGCAGAGGAAACAATATACACTGATTTGTGTTGCTGCAACAAACGTGGTTTTATTTTGAAGTCACATGATTTGAATACCTGTTTCTCTCCACAAAACAGGTATTTAGAGTACCTTTAAAACCTCCACTGCCTACACATAATTACTTTGTACTGTAACACAGTAAGAACCGTGTTAGTGAAGCTTATAGTTAAATGAGCCAATTTGTTAACAAACTGCGCCTTTAATGCTCTTGTCTGCTGTTTACGAGTGGCCCAAAAGCAATTACAATTTCCTGAAGGTTTCTAAAATAAAGTCCAAGCTTCTGTGGCACCCTTACACTGGCTGCGCTCTCCTATCACTGTCAATAGCATTTCGTATAACTAGGATGTAGGATGGCCGTTTTGTTTGTGTTACAGCAGTTGTAAGAACTTATATTCACAGTTGTAAGAACTTATATTCACCGTTACAAAAGGTTGTTCCGTCTCCGGTATATCCATGGTTACAGAAGCAGGCGTCGTTGGAGTCGTTCATGGCCTTGCATGTTGCGAGCGGATGGCACGAACGACAAATGTCAGAGAAGCTGCATGGGTCCATCAGACTGGAGAACCATGCTGTGTGGATGGAGGTACAACGCTCAGTTACAAACACAGAATGCGTGAGGCAAATTGAACGGTTCCATGTGGTGGACAATTCTATCCAATATCCGGAATTGAACCGCTAAGTCCGGCAGTGTTCGTAACATGCTCTACCCAGTGACCTAAGCAGGAACACGCCTAGAATACAGATCATTTATTTTGAAAAATATGATTGCCTTTTGGCGAGAACCGAGACATAAACATTTGAAGGTAACTGAAAAAGTATGATTATATTGAAACAAAAATGACGTACCGTCGCATAGCCAAAAACCATAATAGTTAACCTGGAAACCCCAATTATATGTATATACAACTATCTCATTACAAGAGGCCTGTCGTACTATAGCTATGCTATCGTAGGCTGACGGATAAACTCACTTACCTGTCAAAAGTACAAGTTTCATTGGGGACTTGAGTAAAGACTCCATACTTGCGCTGGGTCAGGATTTTAGTTTTAGCAGAGACTGTTGGGGGGCTGGCTGGTGACGTGGTCCATTTCCTTGCATCATTTTTCCTGTTTCCTTAAACCTGGCCCTTCCTGTCGTGATCTTTAATCAGCTTTCACAAACATGAAGCCAGGGACGTGGCCAACGTCCCGTCACGACGGGCTTCAGAAAAACAGCAACCAAACACAGTGTCTTTTAGTGTCGGCTCTGTATCACGCAAAATATATATGGGATTTTATTGGGAGTTTACTGCATAGTTTCACGTAGTGCGCAGTTGAGGTAGCGTTGCTCACGCTGAAACTCCTGTTGCCATTTTGTAAGGCCCGGTGCCATTGTTCTCAGGCAGACACGTACAGTAGGCTATGTAAACACGGGTCAAAACAACACCGAGCGACTTCACTGAAGGACGACCCCCTCCCTTCCTTTATGGGCTCTAGTGAAACTCAACATTCCAGTGCTGTGTCTTTCAGTGGCCATTTGACAAGCAGAGGCCTCTCAGTGTAGAGATTTAAGAGTTCGAGTTCATGCCGTCTTTATTTTTTCAGCACCACCAAACCGAACTTTGCGGGGATTGTAGGCCTTCTGAAGAATTTGTCGCGGTGAAATCACAAAGTAAAGCGGCTTGTCGTATTTACCGTAGCTTATAATAGACACGGCCTCACGTTTTTGTCACGCCCCTGTTTTGATAGGTTGCTATCAGGGGGATATTTAGAAACAACTGAAAGTCATAAAGCCGAGGTGCAAACTGCTGTATGTCACGATACCTAATATAACAATAATATGAATCATATTGTCAGTATGCAAAATTAAGCATAGCAATGACAGAAGCCATTTCAAAGGTACAGCACTCTACAGCACTATTTTCATCAGTGGTTAAATATTATTTAGATACGTGATTCATTGTTTATTGCATTTCCACCACGCGTAGAACGACGCATGTTTCTGGTCATTTCGTCTGATGATGTTTTCACCCACATCTGGCGAGTATGAAACGCATTACTTTAGCACGTAATGCAAAATATTGTCTTGTCGCTGCGTTTTCTTGCCGATAAAACATTGCCCTCAATACAATGTAAAGGCCACGCGCCATTTATAATATTGCTGTGTTTGTGCTGTTGTTCACATTTCTGTACTAGAGCGATGCTTTAAAATGATAGTGTATTTCTATCAACATGATTGAAATAATAGCTGTGATGACTGAAAACAGCAACAGAAAGGCCTACAAGGCCCTTTGTGTCACGGTTATACGCCGCGTGTATCTTTGAAGATAAGCAATAAAACAACACGGTGGTTTTGTTTTGGGTTGTTGGACACCAGTCTTCCAGTAATGACCCCCGTCTCTGTAGGAAATGAGCACGGGTGGGTGTGGGTTAGGGCCGCGGAACGCTCCCTCACACACAGCAAAACTCCCACACCACAGAAAGGTACGATAAACAACTGGCGTAGCGGCGCAAGCTATTACTGCGGCCCACAATGTCAATGTTTCAAGTCACATTCGCGGCAGTCGGGTCACATTCACGCGTGACCCCAACTGCCGCTGGGAATGAAATTTAGTTTCGTGACAACTATTTTAAAAATAGATTTTCCCTCCAAAAATGTGAATATCAATTCCTGTGAATATTGATACTCAGAAATGTTGTTCTAAGACTAAGACTTCTAAGTTCTGAGAATTTAATTGGTCGTGGCAGTTAAGGAACAGGTGAATTGAAGGACTTAAACAGTGACAATAGTTGAAGAAGAGAAGTAGGAATTCAGGTGTGATAGAGGCCTATTCATGCTGTCTTCTACTTTGTGGTACACAAACACATTCATTGATGAATAGTTTCGCTTATAAGACAAGTTCTTTGTTGACTGTATTGCAATCCACGGAGGCAGTTTGAATTGCTTAGGCAAGGCGTTCAGTTTATGGCTGAGAAAAGCAGTTGCTTTGAATGACACCATTGGAATTGCTCTGCATTACTGTCCTGGGAAACTGTTTGATGAAAACCACATCTGAATGTCTCCCTGTGACACCCTCCTACCGGTGAGGAAGGAAGAGATGTTGTCTAGAACAAACCTGGGCTGATTGCACCCTTCCGTCCCTGCTTTTTTGACTCAGGAAATCTCTCATTTATTGAGAAATTCGTAAAGCTCTCACAGGGGGCTTGCTCGCAGTACAATGACATTGTAAAAAAAAAAAAAAAAACCCAAAAAAACCCCACCTGGGAGAAAAGATCTCTTCGGCTATGGGGAGGCAGTTTTGTGTAAATGTTTCCTTCCCTGCTCCTTCCTCATGGATATGGAAATTTGGACTCCGCGCGGTGGCAGAATTTTGCGTGGGTTTGTGTGAGAGCAAACCAAGGGTGTTGTTTACACTATTCAGGCGATATTGAGCTTTGCGGTATATAGTGCGCTGGAGAAACTATTTTGACACCTCTCACACATATCTGTTCAGATGTTGGCCTTATGTTCAGCCATGATGGGAGGCTCGAATGCCGGGGCGCAGATGGCAGCGATTGTCTCATGAACTTGGAGCTCTTGAATATTTCAGCGCAGGGTTGAACAGACAAAGCAAAGCGTGCTTCTCAGGTTCAGAGGACCCAGCTGGTGTATAAGTGGAGGATGCTGCAACATCATTATACTGAATCATGGGTGGCGTTTTCTCCAAACAATGTTCTGCTCCAAACTCAAAGGGGGGGAAAGAACTCCACGCTAAAACTCAATTCACAGTTAACGGCAGTTGACTTGAATTCGATTTTGATCATTTTTGATTTGATCATTTCATTGTCAGCGCTGGAGAAAAGTAGAACCTAAATCAACAAAAAGCCACAATTCAATTCTAAGAATTGATATATAAATAATATAAAAAATATAAATAACAACTTTAAAGCCATCTCTTTCATCCTCCGAGGAGTTAGTGCCTTATGGCTTTCATTTGTATAACTTAAGGACATTTAAGCTGTATTTCTAAAACCTTAAAAGCACTTAAATTCTTAAAAACATATTTTGTATTAAGAATAGCCCTCAACATATTACACCAATAGCACGTGTTACTAGCATAACGTGTTACTAGCATAACGTGTTACTGTTAACACCTTGCGTGCAGCGAAAAGTAACACAGGATGTGTTAAAGGTGCTGTCTGTAATAGCAATCTCGAAGATCTTTCATTTTGTTCTCTTTGGCGACACCTGTGGCGAAAAGCGTAATTGCGGGCGTGTTTGACTAACCGTGCTGCTTGTGAGTTGAACGCACGGCGGGGAAAGTCGCCACAGACACCCGGTTCTCAATACTCATAATACTGCAAACACAAGGGCTTTTATCAGCGGGGCCATAGGGCTCAATCGCCATTGTGTTACTTCATTCAGCGATAGATAGTGACTTAACAGACATTTCAATGTTTAAATGAAAATCCTCTGAGATCTTCGAGATTGCCACTTTAAAATTAAATAAAAAGTCAAATTAAGATATAGTTTAGTGTAATGAAAGCTTCCCCTCTCTCTTGTTTTGATTGCGCCTCAGTGGTGCTGTTCCCCTCTACTCTCTGCGCTTCTTGTTTTGGTTTGTCATTGTAGTTCACTTCACCAACACTAGAGTGCCGAGCTTACTGATTGCACCTTTAACATAGCTTATTCGTGACTTTAAAAAAAACTTTTAAAAACTTTAAAAATAACCTCACCTTTTTAAGAGTGTAGAAACAAAAACTAAAACCCTCTTCATGATGTCATTGAAAATTTGTGGACACAGGTATGTTTACGGACATATTTTCTGGTCACATACCTTAAGCGCAAAATTTAAATTGAAATAAATTGATTGTAAAAACTCAAACAAACATTCTATTAGTCATTGTCAGTGAAGCAGTTTGAGCTTTTGCCATTTCTTGTCACTTCACAGATTCGAGGCCTGGTTCACTTGTTTCTAGGTTTAGGAGAGAGTTGTTTATGTTTACAGATAGTGGAGTATACGGTGTAATATCATAGGAATAATGTAGTTTACATTTTAGGGTGGATGCTTCAGGTCTACAGCTCTGTTGTATAAAGAGCAGACAGGCCAGAGAGTTTATACACTGCACTACTTTGAACTTTGAAGATGTGGGTAAAAGGGATGAACAAGTATTTTTTTGTACATGATATACCATTAGTCCAGCACAAAAAGTTTGCATATTCCAAAATAGGTCCCCGTATTGCATTGAAAAACGTGACCTTGAACGTATAACACAACCACGACCTGGGCTGCCTGTTGAATGAAATACAAGAAGTTGGTAGATGCATATCTCCAGGCGGCCATACATCTTTCTTTGCCGCCCACATCCTGCATTGTCCTGCAGATTCAGAGAAGCTGTGTTAAAAAAAAAGAAGGGAGATTTGGCTGTGGGTTCAGCTGTTGCCTCATGACCTATTGAAAGTGTCCAGAAGTCGGGGAAAGGGTCCACTTCCTTTCAGATCCAGACAATAGGAAGGGAGCAGGCCACATTTTCTTTTCTAGGCTGAGAGCACATCACAGCGCCGCCGTATTTCGTACACGGCGTCAAAGGTCAGGTTATCACCGTACGTGACTCACCGTGCACATTAAGGCTTTTGGACTCTTCGTAGGCTTCGATTCTGATTAACGCTTAGCGTGAACTCGGGGGAAACAGAAGCAAACCGGATTAAAGCATTATCAGTGAAGATACGTCTTTGGGAAGAAAACTATGTGTAGGAATAAAATGTAATATGTCTGTGAATATACATACAATATACAGTACAACGGACTAGTGCTTTCATTTAATAGGTTGCTGTGAAATTGAGTAACCCTTTTTTCCATACAATGCCACCCTGTGGTTGCACTTTGGCATTGACTATGCAGACAGTACTTTGCCATAGTAGTATTGTATGAATGAGAATAAAAAATCTATTATTGGGATTTACGAATACGATTATAAGACCGAACCGTTTTTGAACTACGTTTATTTTTTTCACCGCCAGTTTCATTTTTGAAAAAAAAAACAAAAAAAAAAAAAAAAAAAAAACGACCTTTGCATACTTTCAAAATTCAAAATTGTTCAATCATCTTTTTATGTCGAATTTCACATAAAGACCCGCGTGCACGTTGCGAGCTTGAATGGCAACGGGTATACAAGAAAAGTTTCTTTGGGCAAGCTAAGTGGATGAGATTCAAGCTTTCCTAGGCCACCCATTTCCATCTGAGATGCCCAAGGCCAGCGGAGCTTGTATTTGCAATTGTTTCGAGGGTCAAAAAGGGGCTGTACGCGGGAAGATGTGACAGGGTTTTAATAGCACACCTGAGACCGCTTACTGTAAATGTAAAAGTGATTGGATGGGTAGTCGGATCAAAGTTCCCACGTGTGATTATGAGGGAGAAATGAGGTCAGCTGTCTTGATTTGGCTTTCAGGACGTGGAGACTTGTGCAGCTGACAAGCCCCTTTAATCCACAATGAAAAGATGCGTGAGTTCACTTATTGGAAAGGCGGACTACAGTTCATTAAGAACAAGAAAGGGAAACAGGCTGACTGTTATTCCTTCTTCACCTCTTTCCTCAATGACCCTGGACCTTTACTTTGACAAGGTCTGGTCCAAATCACCGCCGAGTGAATAACACGGGCGGCTTTTTCACGAACAAAGCTCTGCAGACAGCCTTTCTTCAGGTTCTGAATGTTTTAACCATATTTTTCTTTCATTCTGTGTCACTATTCTGTTGCACACGGCTATCTCAGGTGCATAGAAGGTTATGCCGCTGGTAGATGCTCTGCTTTTGGTGAAATATTCATGAAATATGCATGTAATAACCATAGAACTATAATGGAAATACTCATTCTGTTCATTCTAATTCTGCAATAATAATAGTATTCACTACAACTCATTTGACGGAAGTCTTTGTGCTATATGATAATGATTATATAGGCTCATATGATTTTAAAATATTGTCTGTAAAATTGGAAAACTATTGTAAAAAAATATATATATATATTTGTTAAAATTTTGAAAGCATTTACATTCTGGCAAATACTTAAATATGCTTTATTCAGGGTTGAATTCCCAGCACAATTGTATATATGAAATAGACATGTGACTCGACATCTGGGGTTGAATCTGACAAAAAGGAGCCATTTCTCCAAAGACCTGTGTGCAATTTACAAATGAATTTCCTTCATGCTTCGCTGCTTCATAAAAGCATTTGTCCTGACTGAGATTGAACACAGCTGAATGATCTTATCCATATTCCTGAGGCCTTTTACAAGACAATGTTTTCCATTTTTGTCAAACACAGAACTCCTACATTTCCATGTTTTCAGGTGCAACAAGTGTTACTGATTGGACCCTTTATTTTTTGGCCACCAGCCTCTTGTTAGGCCACCAGCTGGAACTGAGTGACAGCACACAGCGCTGGTGACTTCAGAAACACGGGATCCCATTGAGCTCGACGCTGCCAAACTTTCAACCACTTCCTGAAACATAATCATCAATATAGTTCATTTATAGGTTGAAATTGGGAAATAACGTCGCAGCCAAGTTCCTTCAAAGGCTGGCGATACGTTTTTGAAATAACTGTTAATTCATGAATAAATGGTGAGTATATCGGGAACCTTTAAATGAATCAATATTCAAATGATGCATTTAATTTGTGCAATTATTATGTTTATTGTTATATTTAGATTTGCTCGTTCATAGACATATTTTGCGCACACACACACACAGATGTACACACACTCACTCACTCACTCACACACACGCGCACGCGTCCACAAAAAAGTTGTTGTTCAAATAATGACCTCATTCACCTGCCATTCACGCTTCCAATAGTGCTGCACAGTGTGATGTTTAAAACAGCATTGACATGTCTTGGCCTGATCTGTTCTAACCTTTGCCGCGATTGATTTATGCAAAGCTAAAGGTGAAACCATTAGTTCCTCGTATGAGACACCCCCCCTGTGGGGCCAATTCTGTATTTATAAAATTTCAAGGAGCCTTGATAATTTCATTTGGAATGCCCTTTTATAGGTTAGGTCACCTGCGGAGTGCGGTGGAAATTGAATAAACTACAGTAATAGAAAACAGGATGTCAGGTGGGCTTCCTGCTTATAAAATCATTAACAACAGAGTGTCTTCTCTCATAAAGAGGCCCATTTGTTCTGTGAGGGAAATGTTATGAAAGTGTAGGGAGGAACTCAATTTATTTTTCATTAGGAATTAACTCAGGACTGCGAAGGTAAAGAATCACTGAGGGGGTTAATAGGTGTATAGGTGTGCGTCTGTTGTGTGAACTAATAAGTTTGAGTCGAGGAAAGCAGCATAGCCTCTCGTGAAGAGCGCTCTACGGTACGTTTTTTAAAACGAACGCTCTTTTTGCGTAAATTGAAAGCATAACATATAGCATCAATGCGGTAGATTCAAGCGCGAGGCGCTGACTTAGAGAAGAAGCATAACGCTTGTTTGCAGCGTCTGTTTACAATTCAGTTAGTTTCGATTCTTTAAGTTGCTGCTTTTGCTCACAGCTGAAACGACGTCCCTTTAATAAACAGTATCTCCTCTGTTCTTCGTTGTATTCTCTCAGGTATAGGGAGCGAGACTGTTACCCCCTACAATGATCCCACGCTGATGGTTTTGTTTGGGTCATATCAAAAACCGGAGCAGCCGGACCAAATCCCCTCTGTCCTTAACAGACTTCCTCTGAGCCCCCGGTGCTACTTGTGTGTGAGCTCCCAGCATGAAGCGGGCCGCGTACCCCAGGAGGTACCAAACCCTGCCTAATCCACTCAGTGCTTTTACAAATATCTATATTTCCTCACTGGGTAGATCCAAAGATTACCTCCGCTGCCCGTGTTGCCGCGGACAATGAGTTATTATTCTGCTCACATGGTGGTTTTTCATAGGCCGACAATATATTTGATGGCTCAAACAGCTTTTCTGTCATGGGTGTAGGGGAACAGTGTAGTACACGATCCAGGAGCTGAAAGACGGGAGATTTTATTACATTATATCTTTTACTTTATTAATAACCATTGTGTGTCAATAGACAATTAGGTGGTATCGTCGCATGCTTGAATAATTAATACCCACTTAAATGTGTGATTAATTTCTTTTTTTAACAGTGGCAATCAAAATAAAGAAAAATAACATTAAAACGAACAACAAGAAAAAAAACATAATTTGCAAAAATTAAAACTGTATTTTCTTACATTTTGGATTCAAGTCTTATAAATCTCACTGCAGAACAGCAGTTTGGTCGAATGGCACCGTATCAAAGACTAGGAGCTGTCCTCTGTCGGCAGAGACCCAGCATTAGCAGTACTATTGTGGGAATAGAAAGTTGGCAAATGAGTGACTTCTCATACAGTTGCCTTGCTGAAAATTGACATTCAGTGTGAGCACAGCAGTGTGTGCCTGCTTCAAAGAGGAACAGGACAATTTTGGACCCTCGGGCAAGACAGTTGGTTTGTATGGAAAGCAGGCTGCACATTGCCAACCATTATTGCATTATTGCTGCCACATATATCTTCTGTTGGGTGAAAATCTCATATCTACAATTTACCAGGAATCAAGGAAAAAAATTGTAACTTTAGACTGACTACTAAAATATCTGTTAATTATTCGATAGGTTCATGCAAAAGGTTTCAAAGTCCAGTGGTTATAATTTGATCTACCCGTAAAGAACCATGTAATTCTTCAGTTGAAGCAAAAACACGAATAACCGAAATTGGAGTTGCGAGGTTTTCACCTGATCAAAGCGATATGGCAATGCAGCCCAAGTATTTACTCTATTAGCACATCCAAAACGAAAGGTTCATGCATAATGCCTGGTTTGATTTCCCCAGCCTCCCGTAAATGCAGTCTTCATTTGAAAAAGAAAACCGCGCAAACAATACACAGATATGTTGCGCAGCATCATCTGCATATAGCATGATCTAGATCGATATTTCAATCATCGCTCCCACGAGTGTATGTGTGTGTGTTTTCACTGCTTTAGTGTAAAAATTGCAAGATTGAACATTCACATGGGTTATTCATGCAGGTTGTGTATTAATTAGTGTGGTGCTTCAGTGGTGTGTGGCTGGGCGTTTGAAGTGTGTCTTTGCCAGCAGAGGATGCTCGTGGCGTTACAGCCAGCTCTGTTGAAGAGCCTCCCGTCCTGATTCTCTGGCAGTTCATCCACCAGGGAGACTCAGCTAATAAGTTCCATAGGCTAAACCCAACCTGTTTTTTTTTTAACTAATTCACTGCAACGGAATGAGCTAAAGATGCTTATTTGCACTCGTCTAGTCAGCAGCAATCCTAACGCCAGCACGAGAAATGATCTTGCATGGTTTTTTGGTCTTTGTATCATGAAATGAAAAAAAAAGCTCTGAATGAAGATATTTCCCAATGTGATGTATGTGTTCCTCCCTTCACAAAGGCGAGTATGAATCAAATGAATTGGCTCACTGAGGGCTGTACCGTTGCCTTTTCATATTTTCACAGCTTACATCTGAAATGGAAATGAGGGTTTTTTAATATTGCCATTATTATACAGCGACCCTCAAATTCATCCGGCCTGGGCACCTTGGTTGAGGAGGTCGTGTTGAAAGTCGCGCAAGCTCATATTTTTCTTTCTGTCTGAAAGGGGGACTTTGTCTTAGCTTTGACCTCTCAGTGGAGTGCTTTGTGTATTGAGTTCTCCATTTTTTTTTTTTTTTTTTCTTGTTCAGCTGTGCCAGGGTCTTGACTGTCCAGGAACAGTCACCCGATCTGCCCCGCAGACACAGAAGAGGGCTTTTACAGCCTTGTGTGTCATTTCTGGAGGAAAAATGCAATCTAGAGTGTCCACTCTGGCCACTGAGGACCAGCTGACAGCTGTCATTAATATGATTTATCTTCTGCTGAGAGGAAAATGGACACGTCTCTCACTTTTCATTCAAATCTAATAATAATGGCATTATGTTTAGAAGATTAGAATCCTGCCCGCCCCACTTGTGTTCCAGATGCTATACCAAAGAAGCTTATATTGCGCATGAATGAACTTGGAATTGTGCAAAGACTAGCATCTAATGAATTTTGGACAGTAATTTCTTAATTGGATGATTGAGTAATTGCAAGATAACATACGTGATAGTGTAAGTGCAAACCACCAGAATTTCTATTCTTAAACCACTCAGTGAACATCTATCTAATGTGGAATGTTATATCTTACGACGGCGGTACGTGACTCGCTTGCTGGTTCTGAAAGTACCCTGGACAACTGTCTGCTCCTCTGAGAGTGATAGTTGTTGACACATATTTGGACTGGACAGAACCTCCTCCGTCAGTGGATGGTGTCCGCATGCTTGTGAAGTTATCACATGGAACAGATCAAAGGCAGGGAGAACATTAGCTATGCATTGCTGAAAGGTGAGTTATTCAGGAGCCAGGAAGCACCGTACTGCCACCCTTTATTCTAAAATAATGAGTTCCCCTTGACTGAGTGCTTCTAGTCAAATTCAGAAGCTCTGGTCTGTATCCTTTTGCATTTTTTTGTGTGGAAAAATCCTTTTCAGTTTTATTAAAATTCTCTTTTTATCAGATACAGCATAAGGCCCAGAGGGGAAGAAGTGATAGTATGTACTTTTTCAAAATACACCAAAATGAACTATTTCAATTATTGAGTAGCTTATCCAAATTGGCAAAAACTTGTTAGATCTTTTCCGATTCTGGTATTCTCACAATTTTCCTGAAAGTTATCACCGTCGTCACTTCCATCATAAATACTTAAGGACGTAACGTCGGTGTTGATGTATTGTTTTTAGTCAAGTCTACTGTAAACTGTGCCTTGAAATTAAATTATTGCTGAGACGTACGCATGGCCCTAATTGTCAGTTAACTGGCCTCTAGCTGTGATGATCTCTAAAAGACACTGTGTTACAGAAGCAACAACAGTGATGACCCTCAGTTTAGCCCCTCGTTACCGTGAGGCCCAAGGCAACATTCTTGGGTCTGTGGATTTGATGTGAATGTAAAATATCAGTTCGGTAGATATATCTATCCACTGCGAGGGCGCCTCTGTTCCACGTCTGCATTTGCCCTTCATTTAATGACTATGATCAGAGTCCGGCGCTCGGCGACGGCTCGAGTTCTGGCATTCGAGCGGCGGCCTTTCTTAATCTTTACTTGTTAGTTTGGAGTTACAATGACACAGGTTTATCCTCGCCAAAGGACCGGCGCTGCTTCGCGCAAATGTTTCGACGCTTTTACGGACAACGGAAAACAGTTTTAGCTACTTGCTAACTAAAGACAAGATTTGCACTTAAAGGTCATCTA
>OMKK01033746.1:0-10916 GCA_900302305.1 Polymixia japonica | reverse complement strand
AACAGGGAATGTTGAGTAATTAATCTGACAGGACTGGGTTGAATCATTATGAGGGTGATTGATATGAGTGATAGTAGCAAAAATAGGATTTTTAAACATGAAAAAGTTGCAGATTACACCTTTTTTAATTATTTATTTATTTATTTATTTATTTATTTATTTTTTAACCACTTTACTGTCTGTTGACCGCAGATATGTAAAAGCTGGTGGCAGGAAATACATAATAAGCCTTTCGATTTTGTTTACTGACGATCTAGAACTATGTTTCAATTATCTTTTCCCCACCTAGCCCCGCCTCTCTGTGTGTATCTGTAGACTTAATTAATGCTTACACACACACACACACACACTTTTCTGTTGTTTGGCTCTCTGTTGAGTGTACTGAGCTCTTCCAACCATTGTACATGTAGCACAGTACTATTATTTGTCTTGTGTTAAATTGTAACTTGCCTCCAGGTCGCTCCTGCACCCAGTTTTTTAAAGACCAAACCCTGGGTATTTAGAGAGGCTTAATCTGTGTTCCCACATTTCACATGTTTATATAGTAGAGAAATGAAATTTTGCTCCTGGCCAATATTCCCGTGCATGCCTCTTTCCCATGTCTTGTGTATCTCACCCATCAATTTGATTTAAGCGGTCCCTGTTATAACTTGTCGCTCATGACTGCAAGGCCTCTGGAGAGGCTGTCTCCAGCTTCAACAAACACATGTGAGGTTATACAACACCTCCAGTTGCTTACCACTGGCCAGGTGTTACCTGTACTCCGCTGACCGTAGGAGGACTGTTTAGGTTGGCAGGGGTGGAGAAAGACAGGTGGTGCGAGTCAAAGCAAAAGTCCGTCGCTAGAGGCCCTGGTAATGATACAGTTAGCTCAGTCTGCCATCGCCTGTCTGAAGATCAGTATCTTTATTTTAATGTTTTTGTTTGCCAGGGTCCCTGCCTTAAATCCGTACTTGATTATGTGGCTGATTTAGCGCCATTAAGAGGCAAGGTTGATGATGGTGTTCTCACTGAATGTCCAGTTGAAGTAAAACAGATGATAATGTTGCCATGGAATTTAGCTACAGCTACAATGCCAGCTTCACTATCAATTCCCTAATAATAGTATTTTATTAACACTTTATTAGTACTATGAAATAACTTAATAGTTCTCCATATTTACACCCTGATCATTTGTGTATATATACATATATATTTTGATTCCTCTTTTTTTTTCTTTTTTCTTTTTTTTTTTTTCACAGGTCGAGGAAATCCATCCCAAATATTCCAAAACCAACTATGTATTTTTAGCCAAGGTCAGTACATGTGTCTTTATATCACAATCTGAGATCGGTTTTTAAGTGCTGCTCTGTTAAGGAAGGAGTTACATTGTTGTTTTGTACTTTGTCGCAGTAAATACAGGAGGATTTCCCCGTGTTTGAGTGGCTTTTTAAAAGTTTTCTGTTAAGAATGAAATGCTTCCAAACAGCCACATCACACTGTTTACAAAACAAACAGAGGTGGGGCTTCATGACCATTCCAAACAATCACAGATTGTGCCTTTAAAGCTGAAATTTGGGATTTTCACCCTTTGTCTCCCTCTCTAGCAACGAGAAGTGATTGCAGTAATGTTCAGACTGAGATGGTGCAGCAGCCAGTGTTTTCTTGTGTGATGTTTACATCACGGGCGTGCAGCTGCACCAATGTTCGCCCTTGTCCTTGCACAGAGTTTATCGCATTTTAGCTTGTTTACTTTCTTCCGATGTATACCTATACTTCTTTTTTTAAACTGCGGACGTTGAAGGTGGTGTCGGGAGCCAATCTTTTACTCGCATCTGCCATAGCCAAACGGGAAAGATGCTAACTAGCGGGCTAGCTACCACTTCAAGCCCCGGGTGGCTTATCTAGCCTTCCTGCATTTAGATTTTGATATGTAAAACGCATCACTTCCTGTACACAGCCAAGAATTTCCCACATTTGTCCTACTAAACTAGGTACTGTTCTTTGGGATCCTATTGGACTACTTTAAAATTTAATCTTTTTCTTTCTACCTGGACAGTGCTACAAAGACCTGGGCCAGAAGCATGAGGCCAGGAAGATGTATGAAGCTGCTTGTTCAATGGATACCGTCTCCAAAGAGGTAGATCGTCAGTGACCCCGTCACTGCTGCTGTATTTAAATTCCTTCCCTTACTGCCTCTGCCTTGTGGCAAGAAATTACGCTGTAGACACTGTATTTTAAAGCATAATCTTTCTCCTAGGATGAAGACGCACAGAAGGAGCTGGATTCACTGTCTCTGTCGCTGGGAGTATAAAGAGACTGTCCAACCATTATGGAAACCCCCATTTTCCATGTGCTGGAAAGGGAGTCTTCCACCCTCATCACTGGCACTACATCTACTGTGGTGTGTGTGTGTGTGTGTGTGTGTGTGTGTGTGTGTGTGTGTGTGTGTGCGTGTGCGTACACGTGTGTGTGTACGCGGATGTAAAACGTATTGAAGGGCATCCTTTTAGTTCACCCTGAGTGGAGGAGTGAGGACTGAGCATCCAGAGGCTACTTTCCTGTCAGATCTCTGCAGGAACACAGACACGTTACGTTGTCAGATATGGCCACGTTATACACTCATCAGTGAGAGTGACGGACCACCAGAGCTATAACCGCCCTGCTTACTATGAACTATGAAGTTTTTCCTGGATTTCAGCGCAGATACAAAATTGGTTTGTAGTCAAGGAAACCTTTCCTTGACTACAAACACCTGTCAGTCATTTTGGGAAAAGTGATCCGCGGAACATTGTAGTTTCCGCCTGCGTCGTCCTGGTTTTTGTCTCCCGCCACGCATTCAAGTGGCTGTGACATAACAGGCTTCAAACAATGGCACACGCACACACACACACACACACACACACACACAGACAAAGTGCTGTGACCATTAAACAACCTTTTGGCCTCTTCTCTCTGCCAACATCCAGACCTGCACATATACTCGCCTACTACATTCACCTGCACACAGTAATCTGTTTACTCTAATCTGATTTAGAGTACGAAGGTAATCGGAGTAGGGCTGGTTGACAGCTCGACATGCGTAGCAGAACATGTTCTCTTAATGTTCCAGTCATCATGCGATCTGCCACGCTGTGATTATTAAGTGAATAATTCTTGTGGCCACCTGTGGCAGTTCTTCTGCCCCCATTTAAATGTTCTGAATTGCATCATGGCACAAACTAGGGCTTGATTCAGATGGTAGCTATAGAATATAGAAACTGTAAAATGTAAATTTGGTAAATGTAAATTTTGCAACTTGTGAAAGGTAAGGTGTTTAGATGGCCCTCCAACAATGCAACCAATACCAGCAATCCCCATGTTTTAATCATACTGTTAATATTATAAATATGACCTTAATATAAGTATTATATTTAGATTAGGGGTTTACAGGACCCCGAGACTTAAATGTGCTATTTTCATAATCAAATTAAGATGTGAATACAGGTGTGCATGTGAATGGAATACGTGAGAGAGGCTGAAGTCCTAAAACCCAATTGACTCTTGTCCAAAATGGTGTGTTGGTGGCAGCTTTCTACTAGAAGAGTAGTAGAGGTAGCAGCAGGTGGCTGCAGCAGTGGTCCTCTAGCTCTCATTGTTTAGTGTATCACGGTGCTTTTAGCATTCCAGTTGGAATATGCCATTGAATTGCAATCTAATCATATTGAATTAGTGTAAGAATCAACATGAATTATTTAAATTGATATGCAGTTGATTTGACTAAGTTTCAAATACTGTTATGCATTCCTGATTTTAAATTTGTGGTGGGGACTTGTTAACATTTTAACATTTTACTCAATATTTTAAGTGAAATGCATTATAGCTGTATTGTTTTGAACCCGTTTGCTTGAAGAGCACAACATTTGAAGGTTTATGTGGTTTATTTTCAGGATTGTGTGGGGCCAGGGATTTCAAATCTGTAGTTTGTGATGTGTGTATTTATGTTTTTAAGACTACCTGAATTGTGAAAATTACATGAAGAATGGGTTTTATTTGTTGCATCACAGATTTTTCTATCAACAATATGAATGTATTGGAATTTTATGTTTTGCCAAGGGAGGCATAGTGTTCCTGAAGGTTATGTTGTAGATTATACTGTACAAATTAGGCTCTGCACTCAATTATCAATGGTACTGGAGTCTATAATTAAATATGTGCAATCTTGATTTGTATGGTCTGGTTTGTTGTGGTGTCATGGTGGTAAGCTTCTTTGTGTATTTCCTGGCGCAATGACTGTGTTTGAGGTGGACTTATGTGCAATAGTTATTTTCTTGTGCACCATATTATTTATATATTTCCTTTTCTTTATTTAACAAAAACAATTCTTTATTATAAACCAAATATTGGTATTGGTCTTAAACACAAAACGACAGCAAAACAAAAACCAGGTTCTGCATTACCGTAAATGACGGTGTAGTTTTAAAGGTGCTATCTATAATATGTTGAAATCAAATACAAAAATGAGATGTGGTGGGCTGCTGTTTCCCGGTGTTCTTCCAGAAGCCATAAATTGCAGAGAATAGACGAAGAAGTGCTGCTTAGTCTGCTTTAGCTGAGAGTGAAAAGTCGTTGACTTTCCTTCAATGCTCTTTTTCCTCCAGTCCTGAGCTGATCTGTGAAACAGTTCAACAGGTAAACGTATCATATCCAGTTGGTTCCCTCTACAAGTTCCTATCAACATCAGTTAGTCTAAACAGCCAGTAATCCAGTAATTTCCAAAACGCCCAGTCTGGTCATCGCTGCAAATTACTATCTTGCTTATATTATTCAGATCTTTAAATATCAACCATTCGAAATTTAAGATCAACTATGTCCAAGTTACGCAAGTTATACTTAACAACAGAGGGAGCCAGGCATGAGGATTTTGTGCTTGCACAAAAAACACCAGTCATATGAGTCTCTTGCTTTACTACGTGTATATACTAAATTATTACCCTCACAAAAACTGTATTTCAGGTGGATATTCACTGGTGCTAGGCCCATTCTGTTCCTTGTAAAAACCTGGGTAAAGATGCTTTACATTATTCTTGTATAATTTCAGCCTCTAGTAGTTAAAATGGCGCTGTGGAGCAGTGGTGGGTCCCTGTCTTGTGCATGTCAGTGCATGTGGGCCTGACCTGTCAATCAAGTCACAGCCGACGGCTTCCTAAATCTTGCATTGATAAACTAGATATTCTGTTGCAGAATGAGGAAAAACTGGGATTAGGTTTGTAGATTATGCAAGAACTATATTTTGACCATCTGAGACCAAAACGAGAGGTTTAAAAAAATAAATACTGACATATTCGCCAAGATCCCGTTCAGCTTCTTTAGTATCATCACGCCGTTGTATGATTGTGTATTAAAAGTTGTTGCTACCATCCGTTGCTTCCTGTAATCCAAGACGGGGAAACAAAACAACACAAGCCGGAGCATTAACCCTTCAAGGCTGATGCTGTCAGGAGTAAAACGCACAAAGTCATTATCCTACTGAATTAGGAATAATAAACATAACAGTGTCAGTTTTCCTATAATTGTTACTTGCGGCCACTTCTACTCCTTTTTATCGTTTTTATTAGTTTCGCTGATTGATTCATGGAGAGATTGGTCTTGGGAGTGTTGGAGCCTGTCCACACATTACTTCACCGATACCATTAACATCCTCAGAGATCTGACGGAAAGGTTTTGTTTCATTTGTTACTCGGTTGGAGAGAGAGAGAGAGAGAGAGAGAGGGCGAGAGAGAGAGAGAGCGAGAGAGAAAGGGCGAGAGAGAGAGGGCGAGAGAGAGTGAGCAAGAGAGAGAGAGTGGCGTATCAGCAATCATCTACTGTAGTTTTATCTGGATTTGTCACGCACTCCAAGCTGGCTGGTTGTCTGGTTGTCTGGTTGGCTGGTTGGCTGGCTGGTTGGCTGGCTGTAATCCTCACTGAGCAAGTACAGGATGTTCTGGGACAGTAGGATAAAAAGGTCTCTCCCAAACACTTCCCTTTTGTTTCTACCTGACCTGGCAAGGTGCCCAGAATACGGAGCATTTCACGTCAAGTCCACGTTGACAGTACATGATATTGTATATGATATGTCGATCAACATTATGTTTTATCAACCTCAAATACAGAATTAGCTACATGTTGAGCAAATTTATTTTCATTCTGACTTAATGATAGACCTTTTCTGTCCCTTGGAGATGAGAACTTTTTTTTTTCACCTCAAAGATACACTTGTTTCATTTAACATGTAGCAAGTTCTATCAATGAAATACAAAATAATAATTAAAATGTCTATTTATTTAGTAGCACTGTACAATATCACTCAAACATCATGTATTTCACAATTTACCACAGTATTGTGAGGAAGGATGAACCCTACAACTGAATTGACATTAAAATGCAACATCCTCAGACTCCACATCCTGCGTTTAATGCTTGGAGATAGCAGGAGTCTACTGATAGGTCAAAAACTTGAGACAGTGATTTTGTCGAGAGATGTGTGGCCCCCCTTTTATGACTTTATTTTAAGGAGAATACTCGATTTAGGAATTCTCATATGTTAACCGGCGGCAGCCTGGGACAGTCCCCTCATTTCTCCCAAAGCTGGAAACCAGAGAGAACAATATTACACGGGTGAATATCCTGGACCTGTTCCACTGACAGTGAATGAGAGACCAAATTGGTGGACAATGTTCATCTGAACCAAGTGAACTATTATGGCAGCTCTATCATTTCCCAAGGAAATCTATCCTGTCCCCTTGAAAATTAATCTGTATACTGTCACAGTCCCATTTTGTCCCATATATCATATTAGTTTATTTAGTTTCCGTCGATGGAAGCAGTAGTAAATGTTCACTAATACAAACTTAACTTCTCTAGAGCATGGGAATAACATTTCAAATGTGAAATCCATTAGTTAATCTGTCCCAGTATTAATACTTGAGTCCGCTGTAGTTTGGGAGACTGACATTCAAACATGGTCTAACAGGAAGCCAGAAACCCTCCGAATGCAAGACTTTACAGTCTGTATATTTGTCTCACGTGCACCTTTAGATTTGAGAGACAATTTAGACGTGTTTACAGCAGGAAAAAACAACACAAATTGTATCCCGTTGTCCCAATGCTTGTACGCTTTGCGTAATTCCGTTGTCAAGACAACACGAAGAAAAGAGTGTGGTAACCGGCATCTTCAGAAGGGAACATAAATGATAGCGTAAAAGGGGTTTCAAAGAGCAGCATTCTAGGACATTCAAGCTTATAAACAGTATAACATGAGTAAAACCATTGTGAGTAGCCTAATAAAAAGTAAAATAAATGTTTGACTAAATAACACTGATCTAATATAGATCTGATAATAGTATTTTCATATGGTTACATGTATTGAGCAGCAGTTCACAGACACAAGCAACATTCCCAAAACGATACTTGCAGAGTCAGTGTTAATATTTGGTCCATCCATCGCCTTGTCGTTTGGAAAACAATCCAGGTGTGGGGTTTCAGAATATGTTTAACAACATCCATCGTAGATATAACATTTGGCATTCCTTAGGCCTTATTCCTGAGTAACTATGCATTTATGTTTTCTCATACTTTCTTTTTAAAGGGACAATTGGTTAAAGGTCTGAAGCATCTCTGTGATCCTCTTAGTCTGTTACAGAACTGCTTTGGTCCTGATCCTGACCTTTAACCTTTAGTTGTGTAAATGGAATATATAACGTGAAGTATGACAACATTGTGATATATAGCTCAATGCCGTGTTAAGAATTGCAGAAAATAAGTGTGTAAAACACAAGAATATTGCCTGAGTGTTTAGCTTATACATTTTTCCGAACTATTTTGCTGACACCTGACGACACAGGGATAAACTACAGTTCGTCAGTCTCTTCTGTGTGTTGTCCTTCAATCTTCATTATTTATAGCTTGTTGATTTCAACTGATTTATTCGTTTCAGTCTGATCTGGGTTTACCCATGATCTCCTGGGTCTCTCCGTTATAAGACTGTCTGCTAATCTCGTCCAATAATGCCATGTTGTCTCGTAGAGACACCGCTATGGAGAAGGGATGGGGCTTCAGAGTCAGACCATAATCGTAGTCAATCTTGGGCTGTTTGGCCGGGTCTGAAGTGATATGGCACTGGTGAGCCAGCAAGGTCGTGAAGAGGAACAGTTGCATCTTGGACAGGTCTTCACCAATGCACCGCCGCTTCCCCAGGGAGAAGATGAGCACGCTGTTGGTCAGGTCCTTGTTCAGGGCTCCGTCCTGGTCCAGGAAGCGCTGGGGGTCGAAGGAGTCCGGGTGCGTCCACGTCGCCGGGTCACGGTTGATCGACCACTGGTTGACGAAGATCACCGTGTTCTTCGGCACGGAGTAGCCCATGATGCTGGTGTCCGTCGTGGTGCTGTGCGGGATCGTGAGCGGCATAAAACTCGTGAAGCGCATCACCTCGTAGATGAAGGCCATGACGTAAGGCAGATGCGGCTGGTCCTCGATCGTGGGGAGGCGACTGCGGTCCACCACCTCGTCCACCTCCTGCTGGAGACGCAGTTGCATTTCAGGAAACCTACGTTCAAAGGTGAGATCTACATTTCAGATGAAAACTTGGATCGTAGAGGTTACACAGTGACGGCAAGCGTCAATTATTGTCATCAAGAAATTAGATAATCGAGGAACAGCCATCTCTGGAGAATGTGACATCTTATTTGAGAAGGAGGAACTATGTGCAATTTTGCTCAAACACAAGGCATTTATCAACACACTATTGAGTAAGGCATGAGGCACTGATGGGATTTGATCATTATCAGTGAACCCACAATGAGATGAGGTTAGACAGAACATTAATTATCCCTTTGGGGCAATTTAAAAAACAAACGTTCTACCTCATCTCATCATCACCCATCCAAGGAAAATTAATCATTAAAAATCCTATTCTAAACCAGAATATTGGGCTCATAAATGCTGACTGGGCATTTAAATATTTTTCACTTTGGTATAATTTCAGTAAACAGCATTTTCAATATGTGATATTTCAGTAGTGCGTCTACTAGGAAGCTGTCTCAGCCTCTGTATCATTATTATTACATAACATCAATGCTACTGAAGTGCTTTAGGTCTTTACAGTGTATAACTAACAGAATGAGGACCCACTCTGACCTATAGCCTAGTCCACTTTCATTCTCCATGAACACAAACTTTATGAGTTTGAAAGGTCAGGCCTTGGAGTGATCTCAGGAGAATTATTCAAAAACTTGGTTACCTCACAAGTATCAAGATGATCCACTGAAGCGCAGTTGACAGTGTGTCTTGGCTTGCTCCAAAAATGTCAGAAACAGTGGGGGCCACGTAGTCTTTTCCAAGTGGAACACCTGCTGCGGTTCCTCTAATTTCGTCAAGTGCCAGTATGAAAGCATCTGTCATGTCCCTAATGGTGCTCGATTGGATGGTTTTTCTGTGCTCAATAACTTTATCTCGAATAAACACACCGAATTCCATATTAAGAGTTTTGAAATTCTCAAATATGGTTTTGATGGGGTTGGGGAAGTACTGGAGCCAAGGCATTACGTCCACTATACTCCCAGCACCTACTGTCCGAGTGAATTGATGGTTTCGCCCCACGACCTGCCGGAACTCCTCGTCTTCATGAGAGTATCTCTTTCCGAAGCACACGGCGCTCATGATGTTGGCCGTGGACACCACCAGATATGTCATCGGCTGGAAATATCTATTCTCCCGTGTTTTCTTCAAAAAAACGCGGAAAAGCTCTCTGAACTCACAGTAGACGTGGTTCTCGACTGCTTTTTTGGTGTGCATGTTCCCGGTGGAGAACATCCGAACGGTGGACTGGGCCAGTTTTCGATGCAGCTTCCACCATTCGCTCATAGCACCAAAGGCAAGACTGTCACCGCCGGAGACGTATCGAAACGAAGTGAAGTCCGGTCTGCCGGCGAAGTCGGGTCCCTGTTTGACGAGCGCTTGTTTAATTGAGTCGCCGTTCAGCACCACCACGACCCGGCAGCCCAGTTTGATTTGAAAGACGTTTCCATATTTCTTTGCCAGACGCATGAAATAGATGTGAGGAGCGTTTCCGAGCTGCGCGGCGTTTCCAATGATCGGCCAAGCGAAGGGTCCCGGCGGGCAGCGAGGGTCCCTCCGGAGCCACCGCCACAGGTGAAGGGAAAACAGAAATGTCACAGATGCCAAAATTAAACTCCGCGGTGATGTTTGATTGATCTCGTCCAATATAATATTCATGGTGATGGATCCTGCAGTGAAATAATAAAAATAAATAAAAATAAAAATGCATAGATTAGGTTCAAATAACGGCTGTGGTTTTAATTGATAGCCTACGAGTGGATTTAATACACGCTGAACGATTAGACACATAGGCTACAACATGTTGCAGTATATGAACACATATGAATATTAAATTGTAAAAAAATTTAATAAAAAAAAAAAAAAGGCTCTATGGAATTAGGAGGTTATCGAGTACCTGGATCAGTCCTTGTGTCTTCGATGATAAATACCAGTCTTATGATTTATCCAGACTGTTGATATTCTATTTCGGATATATTTTTCCCACTTAACTTACTTCTTATAAGTATTTGTCCATATGGATAGACAACATTTTATCTGAAGACAATATATTTAAATCTGCCCTTTCAACAGATCCTCTCGTTAATATTATACTATGAACGAGAAACAAATCTGCTTAAATGAATTAATTCAAAGGTCGTCAGCAGCTTGCGCGTATCCGGTCTACCTGAAAACATAAAGCCATGCTTTCTCTCTTCCTGTTGTCTGTGCTTTGAAGCTGTATTGTACCAAGTGAAATCATTTATCCTAAATAGTGCAGCATCATGGCTCGTCAGCGTCTGTGTCGTGGTTTGTTACAGTGGGTGGGTTTGTTGCAGACTGTTTCACCCTCCCCACCCCTC
>OMKK01033745.1:0-11941 GCA_900302305.1 Polymixia japonica | reverse complement strand
ACTTCAGATGTCTTCAATTCAAAACAATACTGTATATAACAATAAAGAATTAATGAAATATTTCAACATGCCCCGTAAATCAATATTAAACACAGATCACCCCATAAGTTATTTTCAACCTATTTGGTTACTTATGCAAGGAAGAAACTACATTTTAGACGTAAATATTTTTAAGCAAATATCAATTAACCGACACGCCAGATGGTTTGTTACACAGAACCATCTGGGAAGTCTTCATTGGAAACTGTTTGGTAAAAGGGCGGGCACTTTCAAAAAAATACTTGGCAGGTGATTGGATGAACCATCTGTCTATCACGGGCTAAACCACGCCCATAGCTGCCAGTAGTTACTCATAGGATGCTGATTGGTCAGAGAAAACTGAGTTTGGCCACAATCAAATTAACTTGAAGCCTGACAACAGGGATTCTCGTGATCGCGATTCCTGTGTGAACTTGTGATCTCGCGAATCCAGCTGCCTCGCAATCAATGAATTGAAATTAATATTTAAGAATACATTTGGCACAATAATGCGGACACAGACACACTATCATATACGGACTGACGTCTTTCCACAAAGTGACATCCGTGACTTGATTCCCAGATGGACAAGGAGGCCAGGAGACGTCTGACCATAACGGAGTTCTCCCGCGGCATCTCCCCCTACTGTCTCCCAGTCATCAACAACTTTGTCACCCCAGTGCCTCCCCCCACTAAGAAGAAAGACAGGGGTTCAAAGGTCATACCCAATGGCACTCTCAGGGGCCGCAGACTGCGTCCCACCACCGCCCCCAGCGGACCAGACATCAACGAGGTCTCTGTCTTTCTGCCTTTCCCTGTCTCTTTGTCTCTCTCTCTCCATCTTTCTCTGTCTCTTTGTCTCTGTCTCTCTCTCGCTCTGTCTCTCTCTCTCCGTCTTTCTCTGTCTCTTTGTCTCTGTCTCTCTCTCGCTCTGTCTCTCTCTCTCCGTCTTTCTCTGTCTCTTTGTCTCTGTCTCTCTCTCGCTCTGTCTCTCTCTCTCCGTCTTCGTCTCGATGTCTCTCCCTCTGTCTCTTTCTCTATTTCTTTGTCTCTCTTTCTGTCTTTCTTTGTCTCTGTCTCCCTCTCCCTCTTTCTGTGTCTCTGTCTCTCTCCCTCTCTCTCTCTGTTACCCTGGAAACAACACTCTCCATCCCACAGCAAATACGTTGTCCCCAACAAATAATGCAGAAGCCCCTTTGGACCAGTCAGCGACTGCAGTTGTAGTGTAATTAATATTTCCATCATGGAGGAGTCTTAATTTTTGGAACATCTAATGGGAGGAGCATTTAGGTCTTTGTGAGGAATTTTCTGGATTTGATTTGGAGTGATTAATTAAAAGTGAGTTGACTGAATATCCTGCCATGTTCTTATCATCCAGGACTCGCCCATGCTGAGGACCTCTGTGCATCAGAGTGGAGTGTGTGTGAACATGGTGTTTTTTGGTAAGACGGTGCACCTCTCCCACGACCTGATCGACATGAGGGACGAGGTCAAAGTCTTCCAGCAACACTGTGGAGGAGAGAACCTCTGTGTGTACAAGGGCAAGCTGCGTGAAGGAGGTTAGTGCGACCTGCGTCCGAATGTGTACACAAGTCCAGGGAGGGAGGTCAGCGAGATAACCTGTGTATACAATAGCTTTTACGCAAACAAATCGCGGACAGCGGGATAGGTCATTGTAAGACTATTATCGGGCATCCTCCTCTATAGCCTAAACCTATCATGATTATTTTTCACCGTGGTTGTGAGTAATCATTCGTAGAGATGCCTACAAAGGCAAGGAGATAAGCTGTTAGCATACAGGTGGTTAATTCATCACAAGTTATTATTTAAAGTTCCTGTAAGATGGCCTTCTGGTTAGAATGGCCGTTCTGTATCCGGAAGGTCACAGGTTTGCTCCGCAACACAGCCAATGCGTCTGTCCCCTGCCGAAGTGCCCTAGAGCAGGCAACAGGGGTGTCTCTCCCAGCTGACGCCGCCGTCTGACCCCACGGATCGTGCGAAGAAACAAATTCCTAATCACACTGCACGTAAAATTGTAACCGAAATGCCCGTAAGAAAAATCCACACCTCGTGTATTTGTGCCGTCTCTCCCTCAGAAACATTCCAGTTCGTGTCGCGGCGCCACCGAGGGTTCCCCTTCAGCTTGACGTTCTTCCTGAACGGGTTGCAGGTGGAGAGGCTCAGCTCCTGCTGCGAGTTCAAACACAGGAAGGGCTCCCGGCTCGGCGGCCGGCACGGACACTTTGGCGTCTGCGGCGTCGAGGGGGCCTCACCCTGCTACAAGTAAGACCGACCTCGATAGATTCACTGGGTCTCTGTTGAACGTAACTCAAGCGAGATCATGAAATGATAACAAGGAAGCACGCTCGACCAACCACCAGAAATAAGATAATACTGTTTTTCAACTGATGACGCACACTTTGTCATTGTCGCTTGTCATTCATACTAATATGTAATCAATATGTTACATAACACATTCAATCAGATGACAATTTGTTCAACAGCCTACAGCTCAGGATATACGGCACTTTAGACTTCAGACTTTAGATCCCATGTTCGCGTACATTATTCAGGTGCATCATAGCAATGGGGTTGGACAAAAAGCCCACACCTCCTCCCAAGAGGGTCAGAGAGGATGCAGGAAGAGAGGTCACAACCAGCAGCCCCAGCGAGGCTCCCAAGGACGCTGCGGAGGCGGAGAAGACCGTGATGTACGCGTCCCCCCGCCCAGAGCCCGGAACCAACCAGGCCCAGAACATGGAGACCGAGGTCAACGAAGACATCCCACCCGAGGAGGACAAACCCCGAGATGGTACGATGACAGAAGCGATTATTACTTGTTACATGTGACAGCAGCTCCACTATAAGGTAGAACTGAAACAAACATGGCAAATATAATTTAGTGACTTCATGACCCCTAGCATTTTCCTACACCATGCTTATGCCATAAAACCTGGGTGTCTTTCCACATAGAGTATGAAGAGGACTTTGAGGCCGATGATGAGGGACCTGCCGAAGATGGCGAGGCGAAAGACAAGATTTCTCCCTCTCCGTCCAGCGATAAAGAAAGGCAGGATAAGGAGAGAGAGGCCTCCGATAGCGAAGATGATGACAAAGACGGTTGGTGAATCTCTCTATTTCAGTACTAACATGTTTTTATGAGCCTGAAATTTGCGTAACAAGCTGGCAACAACCTCAGCGGACAATTCTTAATTCTTGTAACAAATCCCATTTAAGTAAAGAAAATCAACAATAAAGATTGGAAAGAGATGCTGTTGTGCTAAACATTCTCCTGTAAAGCGCTCCATCTCTCGTCTTGTACAGAGGACAGGAGGTCCCGCTCAGCCTCCAGCTCCTCGGGCAGCGACAGGGAAGGTGAGGTCGAAGGCACCAAAGACGTCCAGGAAGACCAGACAGCGGAGCCATCTAAGGATCCCGAGGAAGACGCTCTCGAGGTCGACCGAGAGGAAACTCCCCTTTCACCGGCCGGAAGAGACGAACCAGCCGCAGAGGACACCACCGCCAGCCCAGAGACACAGGACAGCGCGGGCTGGACAGAGGTGGAGGTGTCAGAGACCAGTGCTCCCTCAGGGAACGAGGCCAGAGGGGACGACGACTCCTCGGGAGCAAAGCTAGGAAAGGAGACGGAGGAGGTAGAGGAGGTGACACAGGAGGAGGAGTCCGAGAGGGGTAAGTATGTACCTGAACACACAGACTCTGTGGTTTTGGACCCTTCAGCCGACTGACCTGATCGGATTGAATCCATTTTCTATGGAGATTTTTCCACTATTATTACCAGCAGATAATTACTACTATCTTGGCACTATTTTTATTTTGATAAAAGTGATATTTTGATTCATTGTGTAGTTCTCATTTTAATAGTGGAAAAAATAATACAGTGTTGTGGCCTTTTGGTTGTGGTTGTGCTTGTTTTATGTTTCTTCTTGTGTGATTATTTTCGCTCTGTAACCTCATACACTAAAGTCTAGTGGTATTAACCAGAACTTTCCATTATAATCTGTGTTTGTGTTTTAATCATGCCTAAAAGTGTTTCAGACTAAAGGGTTTTAAGAAATATAAAATTGCTTATTACCCATTTATTCATCTTAAAGTATCACTATGCAGTTTTGGGAAGAGAAAATGACTTTTCAATAATCTTATAAATGCTTGAAACTGTGTTCAAAACTCATCACCAACTCAAACTCATATCCAGAAGTGGACCAATAATAAAACGTAAAACCGGAAGAATCCTCTGTTTTAAATAAGTCGTACCAACACAGCAAAGATCTTACTTTCTGTTCAAGGTATCCGGTTGTCTCCTTAGAAAATATTATCTTGCCATTATCATATAATGAACTTTTTTGACATTCCAGTGGTTAAAAATGACATCCCGAAACTACATAGAGCAGCTTTAAAATACGAGGCCTTGTTATTGTGGATCTGTCCTGGTTGTGCTACTGAATCATGCCTGTGTATTGTTGTTGTTTTATTTTCTGCATGGTGATCATTATTTTGCATGATTTACTGTTTTCATACTGCATCTATGAAAATTAAAGATATTATGTCATGTGTGGTTTCATATTTCTTTATTAAAGCTCTATTAAAGATGTTTGAATCATTACATTTAGCCAGAATTTATTTAAATTGGTCAGGAATCGCCTTACTTTCTGACATCAACACCCATGTGTTGCTTATGAAAGCTCAGCTTGTTGAAGTGTATCGTGAAGTGATTTCACTGCTTTGCAACATTTCTTTCTTTCTTCCACGCCTAACCCAAGCCAAGTCTGTTCAGGAGAAGCTAGCGGAGGCCATTTTGAAGGAGGCCCAGTGTAGCTCTGAGCCAGAACTGAGTGATACAAGCACTGAGGAGGAAGAGGAGTCCACAGATAAACTTCAACAGCAGGATAACAAGGGTACCAGATTTACACTTTGATTTCCTTTAACCATTTTAATGACTAGAGTCATATCAACTAAAATATTCAAACTGCTTAATAATACTAATAACAACAACAGAAAATACAATACAGGATTGCCCTTTCATTTGACTTCGTTGGTGCTTAGCTGCAGTTATAACACAACCGTGCTAAAAATCTACAACTACACAACCTGAGAGAACTGTAGCAGGAAAGAAAACGTGAACGACATTCCCCACATCAACCTTCCTCCTGTATTTGCAGATGCTGTTCCAGAGAAAGCCGCAACGTTAACACTGCAGCAACAGACCCAGTCAGAGGAGAAGACGTGCGAGGAAAGGGCCGATGGCGCAGAGGACCAAGGAGAGGCCGTGCCAGGGCAGAAGGAACAGGCGGACGAAACCGAACCAGAGCCCCTCGAGAACATCAACGGAGGCGCTGACGAGGTGGACGAAAAGGATCAGGACGTTGAGAAGGACGCGTCGGAGGTAGTTAAGAAAGAAGACACACAGGAGAACGATAAACCGGAGGAGAGAGAACAGGCCGACGCATCGCCCCATCCTGAATCTGAAGGTAAGATGGCAGACGACACAGTCGCAGTCCCCGAGGCAGATGAACCAACCAAATCTACTGATGCCGAGGCTACGGAGGAAGACCGGGAGAAGGAGAAGGAGGAAGAGGAAATAACAGTGGAGGCTGTGGACACGCAGTCCAATGAGACAGAACAAGGGACCGGAAGTAGCAAAGAGGATGAGTCACCGGCAGAAGAACTGAAGGTAGATAACGCAGAGGCGGTAACATCAAGTGAAACAGCCGAGATTAAAGCGGAGCCATCAGAGGAGCCAGAGGCCCTCGGCTGTGAAGAGGCACCTGGAAGTGACACGGAGAAGCAGGGAGATGAAGAGGCCACGGTTGGAGGCTCAAACGCAGAAGTCACAGCCGAGGATTCAAGCAGCTCGTCGGAGGGGAGCGGAGAGACGACCGTCGAAGCCGAAAAGACGGCAGATACGAGCGAGATAAAGACGGAAGATGAGCCCCTAAACGCTGATGACGAGGAAGAGGCAATAGAGGAGGCTTCACAAGTAGATGCTAGCAAGGGCGAAGACGGACGAGAAGAAAGTGTTGAAGACAATCAGACGAACGACGAGGGAGGAGAGGAAACTGAAAAACCCGCGGAGATAAACAGCGAAGAGGACATGGTAGAAAAGGAGATGAAACGTGAGGAGGATAATGCGGGAGATAAAGAGACGATCCAAGATGAAATAACAGAAGGGGTCAACGTAGAGGACAAAGAACATACCGGAAAATATGAGACAGAGGAGGAAGAAATAGACGAGAGTAAAGCGGAGGAAAAGATGGAAGGTGGACAAGAAAACACGACAGAAGGGACCGAAGACGATGGAAGTGCTGAAGGAAAGGCAAAAGAGGAATTACTCGAGGGAGCATTTGACAAGAGAGATGAAGTCGCGGGTGACGAGAAGGTCGGAGAAGCGGAAACGTCGGAGAAAGACGACGAGGACGGAAAAATCGAAGATAGCGAATGTGTTGAAATTGAAGCCGAAGGAAACAAATCTGAAGAGGAAGGGACTACAACTGATAAGACTGCAGAAGGCGAAGAAAGTTCCCAGGCTGCAGAGGAACAAGCTGAGAAAACATCAAATGAAAATATTGTTGTATCAGAGGACGTAGGTGACCTTGAAGCAGTAAACGAAGCAAATGGGGCTAAAACCGAGGACAAAGCCGACGAGAGCCGGGACGACGTGATCGAGTCTGAAAATGTCCGGAGAGAAAACGACGAAGGTAGCAACGGCAGTGAAAAGGGGGAGGTCGACGCTGAAAACGGAGAGGTGGAGACGGCTGCCGAAGCACAGCAGAACACCGAGGAGGACGAGGCGGCGGCGGCGGCGGCGACCCGTGAGAGAACCGACACGGACGGAGAGGAGAACGCCAACGACGAGAACACAGAGGCACAGGCCGAGGAACACGTCGAAACAGAGACACCAGAAGGTACCGAAGACCACGAAGAGACGGCAGATGAATGTCAAGATGACAAGGTTGATCAGGCTCCTAACGCCGATAAGGAGGAGAGGGAATCTAAGACGGAGGGTGATGCCGATGCGGATGCGGATGTTCAACATGAATCCCGTGAAGACGGCTCTGCTGTGGAGGTCAAAGAGGCAGCTAAAACTGAAGATAAACCAGATGACATTAACGCAGAGAACACAAAACAACAACCTGACAAAAACGGAGAAGATTCGGATATTAAAAATGAAGACAAAGATGAAAATGAAGACAAAGATTCAGATATGAACACAAAGAATGATTATGTCCAGACTAATGTCAAAGAGGTGATTGTTGTTTCCTCAGGATATCAGACCCAATTTCCAGAACCTACAACGGTTGATTTTAACAGCACAGCTCACAAACTAGATGAAGAGAAAGAGGAATCCATTGCACCTTCAGACTCAAAGATTGACGAAGTCCCAAACACTGATGATGAAAATGCTGCTGACGTTGACCCTTCTGCTGTAGACGGAGAAAATGGAGCGGACACAGAGGAGGCAAGCAAACCCTCAGAGGAAGGAGCTAGCGTGGTGATGAAACCTCAAGCAGAATCACCCCAGCGCACACACAATGACGCAGATCATGCAACCGAAAGCAGCGCACTAGCTAAAGAAGCGTTTGACCCCGGCGAGTCTATTGAAACTGATAAACATGTTGTAACTCCAGAGGCCTTGGAGCGAGAGGACAACAGGGATCTAGTCACAAACTGGGTGACCCTGCATCAAGCGTCAAAGTTCTTTGAGAAATTTGCTGAACCTTTAGATGACTTGAAGGGGCTGACTTCAGACGACACTGCCACGGTGTCCAACTGTAACACAAGAGAAACAGAATCTACCAATGAGACAGAGCTAGCAAGATCGGGGAGTCCAGCGAAGACGTTGAACATGTCTGAACATAAAGCTGACGAAGACATCAACGGTGAGGAAGACAAAGAGGTTGAGCCCATACCTAATGATGTAAATGAGTCAGGGAACAATACCAAAGTGGAATCTATACAATCAGACCTCAGAAGCAATCGCTCTAAAGATGATGACCCTTGCAAAAGTGAACCCACCAAAGATACATTGCAAGTGATGGAGGAAACTAAGGTCACAGACATAACACCCATCACAGAGACTGGCCATGATGGTGAAGAGTCCTCAACCTGGCCAGCAAAGCAAGAGACAAATTCGGAAAATCACAAAGGAACCAGTGGATCACTGGAAGAAGACAAGGATCCAGATGCCCCAACCCAGAGGGACATTGAGGACACCGATATTTCCAAAACGGAGATAGAAAGCATTGTAGGTACCCTTCAATCGGTAGCCAGTGTCAGACCCGAGAGTGTCACTGAGAACCAAACAGAGGAGGAAGCAACTAAAGATGACCAAGAGTTCAATGAAAAACAAATAATAGTGGAAGAGATAGAAGATCTCTTATCCTTGTCCAAAACGAAAGAACGTCAGGAGCCCTCAGAGAGTCCAGAGAGGCTCTCCAAATTGTCTCCAGCTGACCTCCCTGCAGGAGAATGTGAAGATACCAAAGAAACAAGGGACAAGAGAGAGGAAGAAAATACAGACATTACAGAAGTAACAGATCTTACGACTTTTAAATCAGAAGATGGTCGCGAGGGGGACTCCCAAAGCGGATATATCCAATCTAAACCATCAGATGGGAGCATCAGTGGAGACAACAAAGATGTTCAGTTGATTGAGGATGTAAAACACACTCCCAGTAAAGACCAGTTGAGCAGTTTCTCAGTGGAAGAAACGTCAATGTTCGGTCGCAGTTCATACCCTCTGTTTACAACTGCACGGACAGAGAGTGGCTATTAACAGCACGTTGCAGAATGGCTCTGAAGTAAAGTAAGCGAAATATTTTTTTTATTTTTCCGATTGCAAAGGTACTAGGTGTAATTAACACAGAAAAATGAGAGATATGCTTTGATCGATATCTCTATCTTAAGACAATCAGTTGGCTACAGATGAAGACCTGTAATCAAATTAATAGTGATCACAAACTGTCATGTAATACATTGTGCAATTCTTAGATTTAATGATGCGTATCATTTGAAGTGAAATCAAGATGGGTTGTTTTTTTTTTACAGATGCACTTAAATGACATATCTCTGTGTTGAGATAGGAAGCCCTAAATAGTCTTTATCCTTCAATTACCAACAAAATAAGCTGCATAATACGTTTTCATTGTTGCATACAGTGTTTACAATAGCCCATCTCTTCCTTTTGTTGGTAAGAAACAATGAGGTAGTTTGTGTGAGGTATCAAGTACAGGCTCTATCACCAATCCCCTGGAAACAGATACTCTTCCACTCACACTGCACAAAAGATTGAATAATTCATAGTTGTTAGGACTCCCAGTGCTTGGTTTGGCCCAAAGCCCTTAACATCGCCATTGACTAGACCACTGGGCAAAAGCACATTGCTATTTCTGCTTTGATCAGTATGATCTGTTTTGCACGGTAATTAGCAACACTGTTCAATGTTAGCTAATATATTTGTATTGGTGCTTTTACGTATTAGCTTAATTATGATGTATCAATACGACTATGGAAACCATTTGATAAATTAAGGGTGATGGGCGTTTAGCTTTATCTTTAGACTTGTAGATGTCTAATTAGCTATGAAGAACAGTGGTGAATTATTGATATGTCCAACATAGGCACTGATTTGTGTCATTATTGCTGCTAATAATACCTCTTACTCAAAAATTGACTTTCCATTTGGTTCAATAGCCTTTTCATCCGACTTTTATGGTTAGTGTGGTTTTGTAAGGACTCGCTTTTACGTTTCATCTCTGTCGAACACAGTTGACTGAATGTTTGTGTGATCTGGCCATTCAAAAAAAAAATAAAAGTAGTGACATGGACAATTTTAATGCCATCACTTTCTTTTCCTGCATAAAAAAGGAGCTGTATACTGTGCGTCTGAAATATTGCATGCAATCACTTAGGTTCTCAAAGCTTGTAATTCAATCATGTGCAAACAGTATACATAAAAACATAAACAACTAAATTAGCATGTCATAAATATTAACAAGATGTAAAAGTCACAAAATGTGATCGAACATATTTGAATACAAATGTAACTACAGATATAAGGAATAATCAAAATGCTGGTACCACTTAAAAATAAGGTGTACAAACTCATCAAAGAGCTTACGATATTTCCATATTCACCAGGGATTCATGCGGCTTTATCCACTGAAGCGTTAAAATGCTGTTATTCAAAATATCCTTATCAAAAAGATCAAAGTTCTATTTTACAGTCTAAATAACAAAACGGACAATCAACCCTATTATAAAGTGGTACTTATATGTATGATATAACTAGTTTTACCCAAAGTGAACACTCAACAATAGGTATAGGCTTTTTGTGAACTCATAATGCTTAGTAGCTCCTTGTAATGTTAGCTAGTGTCCTCAAAGCTGCCATTGCTGCTGAAGGAGGAGTGGAAACGCATCGTACTCATGGGATCGGACACATAACCTGGGAAAGAGACGAGATACGAGGGTCACACTGCTGTTGACAACAAACTCAACTAATCTGTAATAATCAGTCTATAATTAACAGGGTTAAGATCAGTTATTCAATTCAGTAATTTAGCAATAATAATCATAATCTGTATTTATAAAGCACTTACCTAAAAGAGTTTACAAAGTGCTTTACAAGACCTTTCTAATTCATAGACCTTTTTCTTGCAAAATGATTTTCAGCTTCAAAATTTTAAATCACTTCCTGAATGAATAAATTGAATATTAATTGTTCCCATCCCCGATAATGAAGTATTAAAATACGATGGCTATGCTTTCCAGAACCATAACAGTTGCTGTATTGATGGACAGGCATTTGCACACAAACCATTGCGGTCAATAGGTGGAAACTGCATGTTCTTTCGTAGTTCCTCCAGTGACAGACCTCCAGAAGCACGCCTCCGCTCACTGGAAATTAATGACAACATCATTTATCATGAGACGTAATGTCAATCCTTACTCATTACCCGACTGTAAACAACAATACTATTTCTGCACCACAAAAGATGGATGTGTTATGATCGCTCAAGAAGAATCCCACATCCACGTCCCTCTGGAGTTGTAATAACCAAGCGCTCTCAGTTTCTCCGCCAAAGTGTACAGTAAACAGTATTGATGACACTCTTGACGGAGCGCCAGGGAATTACAGACGACATCAACACAGCACCACGCATCCCAACTTCTGTTACTGTGTTCAGTGCCAGCGCCTGATACCAGGCTCCGTCTGTCTGTACGCGCACGCACGCACGCACGCACGCACGCACGCACGCACGCACACACACACACACACACACAAAAGACTTACAGGAAGGCCACCAATGGAGGCTTTCTTCCTTCGTCAGGGTGCCATGCATGTTTTATTACATTTACTTTCCTTTGTTTCCTGGTCTTGTATCCGAGCAACTCCACTCCTCACTATTGCAGTAAAGTAGCTTAATAGTTCTACGTGATCGTGGTCAAACACTGGAGAGGGGAGCGAGTCTGCTATGGCTTCTACAAAGCCCTACTAAATTAGAACAGGCCCAGACATGATGTGCTCAGAAGTCCTGTAAGCAGAGGACCTTGAGCCCCAAACCACTAGCTAACGGCACGACTCGGACGTCTTCACGGCCCGATAAAGGCAAATAAAGCATCGGAACCTTGTCGAAACCGGTTCACGAGACTCGGCCCCCCGTTAGCGCGTAACAGACGTGCGAGGGGGGGGACATCCCCTGCGTTGGGCTGCGCAGAGGCGGCTGCCTTCCCTTACCTCTGAGTCCAGACTGCGTAGGCGCGAGCGTTGAGGGCGTACTCCAGCTCGAAGCGGGAGCGCAGGGCGGCCACGTGGCTGCGGCCTGGTCCTCCCCGCCCAACGAGACAGTCGGAGGAGGAGGACGGGGACAGGGACCCACTGCTGTTACTGGAGGCTGGGGACATC
>OMKK01033744.1:0-10049 GCA_900302305.1 Polymixia japonica | reverse complement strand
GAGAGAGAGAGCGTGCGCGCGCATACACACACACACACACACACACACACACACACACACACACACACACACAATCAAATTACAAAATGAATATCAAGTTATATGTAAAGCCTCATCCTTTATAATGTGTGAGAGTCACATATAGCCCCATATAAAGGATGAGGTTTTACATATAACCTGATATTCATTTTGTTGGTGTCATGCAAAACTGCTTATGCACATTATTTTTTACTGATCCATGTAGAAGATGCCTCATGACCCTGGGACCAAGCCAAACAATTTAAAATGCATTGTAAAATGTCAAAGGAACTAATAGCTTTTGCTATAAACCAACGATACAGATGCGGCTGCACTCCTGCAAGGTTTCCATAAACATTGGCGTGGCTGCTGGGTTTTTTTAGGCAAAATAAGGTATAACTCTTTCTTGAGGGAATTATCATCGACCTAAAGTTATATTTTAAGCTTTGAGTGTCCTGAAAAAAGGTCAAATGAGTGTTCACGTTCTTCTTCTTTTTTTTTTTTCAATTTCCGAAGTAGTGTTGGAGAGACCAGGCTGCATTTATGGAAACAGTCGCGTATGCCTCCATAGCAACGGGTCTATTTCAGCTCACTGTCTTAAAAATCAATACCCCATACTGTCAAGATAAGTACATTTCTAGCCCCACATTTTGTCTCTAGATGTGCAATTTATAACAAATTACTTTTTTGTGAAGTCTGCTATTGATCTGTTATTGCAGCTGTGGGAAAGCGATTCTAAAGAGTCCGCTTGCTGTGCAAGAGAAAGTTAGAAATCCTATCAAATACTCAAATATCAAGTCTGTCTGATCAATTCTATCCATCCAAGACACAGAGTCCATCATGCAACATCTACAGCATTGTCATGTTCCTACTCCTTTCTGTCAATCTCTTGATTAGTGTACTGCTGCGAAATTGATGGAATTTACCATCCTCCTCTTGAGTGAGTGTCAAGGAAGGCCAACTGGCCAGTGAGAGAGAGAGAGAGAGAGAGAGAGAGATGTAAGACATCGATTATATTGTATATCCCAACCATAAAACAGAGAGAAAGAGTAAAGGAAGCATTCTGCTGTGTTTGTACGTTTCTGAGCGCAGACACTTGACTACACACAGACTATGCACTCACCATTGTGTTTGTTGCCTACGGCTTGTGTGCCTATGAGAATCATTATATATATATACTGTATATAGCTGGTCATATGTTAATATTGTATGTTTTGTTTTATGTTACTCACAGTGGCCTTACCTGTTATTTTCTTTCTTTTTTCTAGGAGTTACCTGTTTGGATTGTAACTAACATCTCCTGGATTACCTGTTTCAAACAACCTACTGGTTGGTTCTTGTACTATCAGTGCAGAACCCAAATTAAGTAAAGTGTTGTTTTTACAGGCTGGTCATATTATTGCTACCAATCTGCCACACAGTTGAAGGAACACTAACCTACAATATTCCGTGATGTAAGGGGATCTAGATGCAACCTTCCCAACTACCATGATGGAATCTAGTTCCGTTCCTTCTCCAGACCCTTTACACCTCGACAACAACAACTACAGTAACAGCAACAACAGCTGGAGTGTTCTCTACGATGTTGACAAGAACAACGACACGCTGTCCATCCAGAACCACGTGTATAGTGCTATGCTGGGAGTCTTCCTGGGACTCATATCTCTCCTCACTATCATCATGAACCTTCTGGTTCTTTACGCTGTGAAAAGAGAGAAGAGCCTCCACACCGTGGGGAACCTCTACATCGTTAGCCTGTCCGTGGCTGATCTCATCGTGGGAACCACAGTGATGCCTCTGAACTTGATGTATTTGCTGGAGGATGAGTGGAAGCTGGGTCGGGCTGTCTGCCAGTTTTGGCTCATTATGGATTATGTGGCCAGCACAGCCTCAATTTTTAGTCTTTTTATTCTCTGTTTGGATCGGTACCGGTCTGTCAGACAGCCACTGAAGTACCTGAAGTATCGAACCCGGGGACGGGCCAGCATGATGATTTCTGGGGCCTGGCTGCTTTCGTTGATGTGGATTATTCCTATTTTAGGATGGCGGTCTTTCACCCACGTAGACCTGAAACCAGAGGAAGAGAATAAGTGTGATACGGATTTCCGCTTTGTCACCTGGTTCAAGGTTATTACTGCAGTATTCAACTTCTATGTGCCCTCATTTTTGATGCTGTGGTTTTACACAAATATCTACTTGGCAGTCAAGCAACATCTCAGGGAGAGAGAGAGAATCATCCATCCAGTTGATTCATTTGGTGAAAACGAGAAGGCACAAAAATCGACAACATCCAAAAAAAGTGATTACAAATCACCCAAGGGCCGTAGGGTATCAGTGGAATATTTTAAAACACATCGTTTGTTAGATCAGAACACTCTCGATCAGACATATTCTCTTGAGGATATGGCTAAAAGCCTAAATGCCAAATCTAAATCGAAAACCTCAAAGTGCCAGCAGACGTTGTTGCTCGCCATGACAACAAAACGACTTGGAATGTCAAGAAAAGAAAAGAGGTGTTCCGCGTCTTCTCAGGAGACGCAGTACGACACTGAGATTCCTCTGAGCCGGCCCGCCGTGACGCGCGACTTAATCTGTTCGGAGGAGAACGACAACAACCTCTACGTATCTATAAGCGAATGTCACGTCACAGTGCCGAACTCGGTGAGCGGTGTCTGCGATATACGTCGGCTGTCGGACGTACAGAGATACACTACTGTGCTGTGCAACGACTTCAGTGGGTCGCTGCCCTGGAATGAGGAGGTCGGTGACGATGCCAAATCAGACCCAGCTAACGGCGTGACATTCAAACAGACCTGGCAGAGGTTCGTTTACCAATCACGCCAGCGTATCCAATGCCTAAGGATCCGGAAAGAGCACAAGGCCGCCAAGCAGCTGGGCTTCATCATCGCTGCCTTCTTGTTGTGCTGGATACCTTATTTCATAGCCTTCATGGTCATGGCCTTCTGTAGGGAGTGTGTCCATCATGACCTTCATATGTTCACGATATGGCTGGGGTACATCAACTCCACACTCAACCCTTTCATATACCCACTTTGTAATGGAAACTTTAAAAAGGTCTTTAAAAGTATTCTGCACATACCTGTACATGCCTCATAGCTTTGTGCAAAATAGCTAAGAAATAGGATATTTTTCTTTGTTCTGGATATTAGAAATGGCCGTGAATCTTGACCAATACCAAATGGAGAAAAGGGAGAACAACAACATTAAAGGAATGCTGCTGATATTCAGTGGTTTTCCATCCTTGATGACTAGGGGACACTTTAAAGGAAACACATACTTATTGTACTAAATCATTTCAATGATTGACGTGTTTTTACCGTAAACGTATGGTGAATAACTTATAGGACACCCTTGCTTGGGTGCCTTCAAAGTTTAAACCACCCCTTGCAAATGTATTTATTGTGTAAAGAATTCATATTTATTTAAAATCTTATTTTTGTAACACTGTCTCAGACTCAACATGTTAACTGTGGAGTATGTCTAAATCTAATGTTTTTGTTTTGTCAGTGGTATACTAATTATACAAGCTCTTAAAGCCAAAGGAGACATTTATGTCTGTCATCCTTGGAATCAGGATCATGAAAATGTCATGTCATGACTGATTTTCAAATAAGCTTTTATCAAAGTGCAGATTTTCACCTTTTCAACAGAAAACCCACTTCTAGAAAAGGAACTGTTATTATTTGTCACACTTTGACAGCGGTTTGCTCTTTCAGCACCAACAGAACAGAACAGATTATAGAACATTAGTTCTCAGTCTCCTTGTGATGCTGGTCTAGGAAATACACAAATGTTAATGCTATTATCTGGCAATGATTTTCCCCAGGTAAACTGGGTTAAGGATCTGTTCAATTATTTTAATGAATCCCTCTCGCGGGAGGCTTCAATGGCCCAGCTATGAGTCATTTCATGTCTCGTTAGCAAAATAATAACCATTATAATAACGCCCCAAAAAGTACGTGCTTTGTTTTATCTAATTTGTGCTTTGCCAACTGAATGACTTCCAAACATAATAGTAGACGGAAGTGCAGCAAGTTCAGCAAAAACAAGACACTGCAAACACATCTAAAACAATATCTAAAATACCTTCTCCAAAGGAGTAAAGTAATGTATGATAAAAATGATTTCTACCATTGTACTATACTGTGCAACACAAACAATGGGTATTGCATTACACATGCCCTTTAACATTGTCATCCAAAACATTGCAGCTCTGGCATGGCAAAATACAAACTTGGTGAAGGTCAAAATATGGATCAGATTTTTTTTTCTTACAACAAAACTGCTTTCCTTATAATGGACTGTTGAATGGAACTCTCGATGTGGAATATGTGCTGAGAAATATGGTGTCTTCTGATATAATTAAAGCATTATTAACTGCATTGCTTTCTACAATGCAGTGGATTGGCAACAGTGAAAATGAAAGTACACCCTTCAATGCGTTCATTTAATCAAATACTTGGAATCTACACACAGTGCTTCCATCGGGCTGCAGACAAAGTTAAGTGCTGTCTCTTATAATAAGCTGCTACCTAGTTGTCAATCACTACTACCCTGTAGTAAATGACAAAGTGAATATTTAGTTTTACAACAGAAATTCAGTCCTAACCAATCTATTTTAAAGATGTACTCATATTTCTGCTTGTCTTGCTCATGTCTGTAGTGCTCAATAAATGTCTTGTGAAAATCTTTGGTGATTTCTAATGTGTGATATACAGTATGTATGATAGGTGTCATAGTTTCGTAACACAGTAACCTGCCAAGTTTAATACAAAACTGAAATCCACAGTGTTCCCTATGTACATTGAAAACAAAGGGGTTGTGAATCACTACTGAGCCAAACCAAATAAATTAAAGTGGGTGGAACTCAGGTGAAAGGGCTGATAATGTGAACAGGAATCGTTTTGTGTGTGTACTGTGTGTACATGTCTGTGAGTGTGTTGGGACCAAGACCATAAATGGGGATCATCTGAGTCAACAAAGTAGAGGTTGGTGTAGTGGAAAAGCACTAATGCCCTGCAGACCAAATGCAGTACCTTTCAAAATAAAGGAGCCACTTTGCTTAATGTTGTTATGTTGTAGGATGGTACAATTTATCAGGCACATGCACAGATAGACCCCAACCGGTGCTCAAACATCTACCCGTTTGCCCTATCAGTGTGCCGTTGTGAATGTGTTTTTTTTTTTTTTTAATTTCTTTTAGCTGTGTGTTTTGTTTTTTTAATCAACATCGGATGGTAGGTGGGCTTCCACAAGAAAAGAGGCAGCTAATTATTTTAAGGCGACACCCCACCTCTTTTCTACATGGTAACGGTAATGGAAATGGTGCATGCAGAGCACGCTGCCCCAACTACAGCCTGGTCTCTGTGTCAGGGTTCAAATAGCATGTGTTTTTCTCTCTGTCAGGGTTCAACCAAAACGTATTTCTCTCTCTGTCAGGGTTCAACCAAAACGTATTTCTCTCTCTGTCAGGGTTCAACCAAGACATATTTCTCTGTCAGAGTTCAACTAGCATGCGTTGCTCCATAATTGCCTTGCCTTCCCTGCTAAGATATATGCAGGAAGTCACTGTCATTGTTGCCAACCACCATGATTATTGGTGCCAAATTTAGTTTATTTGATTGTTAAAAATGTATTAAAGCTCAATTCAGTATGGTAGTAATGCAAATGAATGTCTTAATCTGAGAATATTGTTAAATGTTATTCAGTTTCAGTAATCACACTCTCATATCTGACTCATAGAGGTAATATAGTTACTCTGGCTTAGCATTTCAGCAACTGCTCCTTGAGAAGTCTGTACATGTTACTGCAGTTTATATCAAACCCTTAAAGATGCAAAAAACAACAAACATATTCAGAGTGATCACATTCACCATGTAGTGTATTCTTTCCTGGTGGGAGTGATGTCTCCTGGAGTGAGAATGCCCCAATCTACAGTTAAGACTGGTCACTGAATGGCTTGAAGAGCATGACAATGTAAACTATATGAACACCTATATAAGGGTGTGGCCCCATCTTTCCAATAGAGTTCCAGACACCAGTAGAACCTATGCCACAGTTGAGGTGATCTAGCAGTCATGTGTATAATAGCCTTTCCTTATTTCTGGGAATCATCTGTACAAATCCATCGTTGGTGTAGTGGTGGATCTGTACATTATTATGTACATAAATGGAGGTGAGTATACGCCCTATACCTGCATGTATCCTTGACTACACTACTGATGACAATCTCTGTTGTGTAGGCTACCCACATCACCTGTCAGATAAATTTAACATGGAAAAGCAGAACATTATTCCGTATTTTCATAGCAGTTGAAGAAACACTGTCAACACAAGAAATAGGCATATGCTGGTCATAAACGTGGGAACATTAACAGGATTAGCAGCACAATCATGAGGTTAAATCTGATAAGGGATACTTTATGTTGGAAAGGAAACAGCCCACCCTCTTAGAACTAGTATTATAAATAGTGTGTGCCACTTAATCTGCCAATACCAATATAAACTGCACTGATGACTGTGGAAAGAGAAACAAAAAACACAAAAACATGAGTTATATGGCCACTGTTTTCTAAGCAGTAGCAGAGTCACTATTTTCTTTGTTTGGCTTACAAATCAAGTCTTAATTCTACACAAGCAGAAGACAGCCATCATGGCCAGTATCTATCTATGTCTAGCTATGACAAAATGTAGGCAAACATCTCATTGCCTAAAACTATGCAGAGATGAAATGAGTTTGAGCACCTGATAATCTAACAACTGAAATCTGCAGTTTGCGGCATGTGTGACATGTCCTAAGGGCCCCAGGGGCCGAGTATTTATACTGAGCACCATGTTGCGCAATAACTACGTTTCATAGATCTTGATAAAAGCACCGAGAAAGTTTTCCAATGTTAGTGTGTCTGTCCTTGAGTATTCGAGAGAGAATGGCTACTTATGTTTTAGAAATATACTTGCTTAAAATTCACAACAGGAAGTGAACTATACAAGTGACATTTGGCGGAAATCCCGCCTCATTTCGCCAGTCAATCAATTGTTGAAAAAAAAAAGTACGCGCTTTTAATTTCTTGAGGAGGTGCGCGACATGTCCTCTATAACCTCGAAACAAGTATAAACAGACTTTAGTTCGTCCCAATTCTTAACACGCAGCACACTTAAACGTAGTACAAAGTACAAAGACCGCAAGTGTGTGTAATGTGACAGGTCCAAGGAGGTTATGCCCCATAGCAAGTTGGTTTGACCCGTGTCTTATACATTGCAGGTTACTGTCTATCCTGCTGCTGGTTTGCTTCATCCAGCCAATGAATGTATCTCATGGAATGTAGCCCAACTCGAATATCCCGGTGTTGTGGCGAAATTTTACCCCCTGTCCGATTCTCACTCCCCTTTGCGCAACATCGGGCTGAGTTGGAGATGCTTTTTGCACCTGCATCTCACTGGTTACTCTATCTTACAGAACCACATGTGAAATGAAAGCGTGGCCGTGTTTCGCATGAAAAACCCTCAGACATCCCGACTGCTTGAAGGTGTTTCCGTGTTAAATCTACACAACGCTAGCATAACAAACTTCTACCCGACCGCCGCCGCTCACAACATCCTATCTAACATCCGCTCGTCCTCGCCGACATGAAAAGGAACGGCGCGTACACGTTTCTGTCCGTTTTTTCTTGTTTCGTCGTTTGTGTTTTCTTGTTTTTGTTTTGGTTCTTTGTGTTTTATTCGATGGTGCTTGCTCCGTGAAGCGGAGGATGAGACACTCGATAGCAAGCTAAGCTAAACGCGTTAGCATCGGAGAAGACTTCCCATACTGCATTGTTTTATTGACACTCTCGCCGCGGTCACATGATCTTGGCCAGGAAGTTAAAGGCTAGATCTGGTAAGTGACATATGTGAAACAGCAACTAGATTCATAATACACACGATTCGTGTGTCAAACTTGCTTGGATTTGAGTATAACGTTATTGTGGCAGGTTGTTATATGCTTCCTTGGAGTTGATTGTCGTGTGAGACGAACGCTACACAACAGAAGCTGTCAAGGCTGCTTCTTGTCACTGAGTTGACTGTGTTCATGCAAGTATGTATGAATGCCTGCAGCTGATCAGCATCTAATTATCAGTTAGTTGTTACATCACATGACTTACCAACCGCAATGATATTCGAGTGTAGAAACAGTAGGATTCACGTGTTGGTACTTTGTGAATAATTTCACATTTCTCAATGTTTCGCCACGTATATAAGCACATGACTGATGGCGTAGGCCACAAAAATGCCACTTCCTAAAATCATAAAAAGCGTCCTGGGTTTGCCTGTTAATACTTCTGCAGGGAGTTGATTGACCCATTGTGATAGAGTGATTTAATTAGCCCTCTGATTGAACAGAACATAGTAAGAGTGCATGCAAGTTATCTCTATTCTTTTTTTCTTCAAATTATGTTGCCTCCAAGTTGTAGTATGTTTTGTAAGCTAAAACTGTTTTCTCTCACAGCTTGTAGTCTATCAGTGAAGTCTTAATGGCGTCAGCCTCCGCTGAAGCAGGGTCCTCCACTGCAGACCCCAAGTTGCAGTTTGCTCCCTTCTGCAGCGCTCTGGAGGCAGGCTTCTGGCACGAGCTCACTCAGAAGAAACTCAACGACTACAGGTTGGATGAGAGCCCCAAAAGCATCAAGGGGTACTACTATAATGGTGAGTAGGGCTACTGTATAAGGTAGTTGATAGAACCATATAACTATGACTGTTTTGTTATATGATGTTGCTGATACCAATGCTGGATATGTTGAGTGAGTAGGTCACCCACTAGTCAATACTCTAAACAGTCTGGTAGGAATGCTACTTTTTTCACACAATTGCATCTGATTATTTTAAAAGTTCGGCCTCCACACTATCATTGTTAACCTGCTATAGTGGCTGGTGGAGTAGATTGAATCACCATTTAACCTTTTCAGCTTTGGCAGGTGCTGGTTTTCCACCCAAGTACTTCACAACTATTATGTGACCGTGTACTAACTGTTATTGTGATTTTGTTCCTTATGGAGAGAGAGATTGAGTGGAAATTTCAAAACATAATAATTGTGTAATACTGTGCAGTGTTTTTGTGTGTGTTGTAAAATGTTTTTTGTACCCATTTGAATTAGCAGCTTCAAACAGGCATGAAGCATGGTACTTTTAATCTTTTCCTAACATTTCTTTTCAAAAAGGTGACCCAGTTGGCTTGCCCACTCGCCTGACTCTAGAGTTCAGTGCATTTGATGCGTAAGTATTATATCATTTATTGCCTGTAATTCGATGTTGGTTAGTTTTAATTTGAGTGTTAGTCCTAACGATTTTCACTGTTGGAGGGAATGATACATGGGTCAACTCCTTTAATGATTATCTTTAAAGGTCTCATTGCATCGTTTTTTCATTAATTTTGCGGTGCTCATTAGTATTAATGAATGCCCTCTGAGCCGGTTTTGGTGAAAGAAATGCTCCCGTGCGCCTATTTCTGGCTATTTTAGTTGAGGAATAATGTGGGCGGAGCGAAACGACTTGTTTTTGGCCCTTACTCATGAATATATAAATGACTTGCCTCTGATTGGCTAACAGCACTGCCCGTCACAGTTGGAATTAACTTCCAAAACTTTTCAAACTTTTCAAAAATATATACATTAACCAGCCACTTGGTAAAATACAACCACACAATAGTAAACCAACGGTACATTTTTATTGTGTGTTTGGAATCTACCAGCCATTAATATATTTCAACAGCATTTGGCTGGTGGCTAGTGCTAATTTCCATCTCTGGCTTGTGCCCATTTCATGCATGCTTAGATGCTAACGTGGATAACAGAAACGTTTTTTATTTTAACTTACAGACTGCGAGCTGGTGGTCGATCGTCGTGATGGTACAGATCCAGGTCTTAATAACAACCTCGCAGTAAAACCACTACTGTAGGTACAGAAGTTGGAAAAGTCACTGTGCTCAAAATGATCAGAACACAGCGTTAAATTCGCGTAGTACTTCCATGGTGGTG
>OMKK01033740.1:9532-21849 GCA_900302305.1 Polymixia japonica | reverse complement strand
GCCAAACGCACAGACAGACACCAATATGTAAGCACCCACCCACAAACACACACACACAAACACAAACACAGTCACTACACACCCCTTAAAGCAAGACCCCCTTTCTTAACAACTTAGCAGGGTACCCCAAAGAGAAAATATGCCCTCGTACCTGGCAGAGCAGCACACCTTCAGCTCCAAATCAGTTGGTCTGGACGAGGAGACACGCTCATCTGGAGGAGATGGGAGGGAATCTTGGAGGGAGAATGTTCATGCGTGTGTGTGTGTGTTTGTGTCTGGGAGAGGTGGGAAAGAGAGAGAGAGAGAGAGAGGGATAGAGAGGAGGGGAGGAGGGAGGGAAAGTAAGAGGTGGAGCCTGCTCAGGAGGGAAGCAGGAGAGACAGAGAGGGTTGGATGATGACTCTGTCTGCCGTCTCTATAGCCAGTCTTGTGGGAGCAGTGAGGATGGGGCTATATCATCCCCTTGTTCAAACACACACATGCACACAGTGGATGCGCCGAGCGCAGGGCTGGGTGAAAGAAACAGGAGGAGATAAAGGGAGGGGGAGGAGGAGGAGGTGGGGAGAGACAGGAGAGACTCGGCACTGTTCAAGACAGCGTCGTCACGCAGCAGTTCCTACGGAAATCCCTCCAGTGAGAGGGGCACTGCATCACAGAGTCCTTGGCTCTGATTGGCTGAGTGGTGGGGGAGATGCCAAGGATGATGGGCAATGCCGTGTGCTTTGTTGTGGCGATAATAACCTAAGATGACCCTTTCAACAGACATTAACATGCCCCTCCCTGTTTCACACCCCCGATGGGCACCACCTCCAATGGCATTCAAGGACACTCCAAAAAATGATCCCTCAGGATCTTGGGATGTGCGTATACTGTACAGCGTGTGTAAGTGTGTGTGTGTGTGTGGGGGGGGGTGGAGGGTTAAGGCAAGTCATGACCTGTCCTTGAACAGGAACAAATGAAAACACAGACACACACACACACACACACGCACGTGCACAAATGCAGAAACACACACATACTTGCGCATGCACACACACACAGACACACACACAAATCCTACAAGATCTTGTCCATGAAGGAAACATAATTTCCCCTGAGGGAGGCTTGGCTTGTCAATAGAAAAGCCACACTAACACCTGCAAGGACAATCTTTCATTGATAGGATTAAAGCTGAAATCTGGGACCTTTTCCATTAATAAATAATTATTTTATCCATCTGGACCATTGCGGGAGGTTACACAATACCAATTGGCACTATCGTCCTGGCCGGTGACACTCTTCACATACTGCTATTGACAAATGTGTCCAGGTATGACAAATTAGTCGCGCACGCTCTCAATATCTCAGCACACGTTGAGTTTATTGGTTATAGCGCTACGTGCTACTAAGTTGGCAGACAACTACGCGCACGTGAAATGACGTGAAAACCAAGGTTAAGATGACACGAGCAACCGGCTGCAACACCGCGTTCGTTTGTAGTCCGAACGTCATTTCAATTAGTTCTCGCCCCCGATCCAATCCTGGATTTCAGTTTTAAAGCTGTTATGTGTGATATTCTGATTATCAATAGGGGGAGTTCGGGGGGGTTACAACAAGAAGCCGTTACAGTTCAAAACAAGCTGGACTTTTCCCTGCAGCGCCTCTCCGTCGCTCCTCTCTCCTGTCAATCAAAAAACCTCCCAGGTGCCCAGATTCATGGGAGGAGTTTAGAGACGGGCCAAGGATTGTCAACATGGTTTATTAAAGAGGGAATATCAACAAACTGGCCGACCTGGAAAATAGCGCACATAGTAGCTTTAAATTTTCTTGTGATTGAATTTGAAAAACACGGAGAGGTTGCATATTCAAGTAATGTCATTTTCTGAATAGTATCGGGGCTGATTGAATAACACTTTTGAATCTTTAGAAGAAATCTTAAATTAAATATATTGGATTTGCATAACTAACCATAGGGACTGCTTTAAAGGAGGAAATGAGGTGGATGAGCCTGGACGTGCATACTAACAGAGTGTCATGTTCCATGGCCGTAATTTTTACCTTCACGTAGGGGATGATGAGTTGTATTGGCAGAATGGAGTCAATAGACAGTTGAATAGCTGCACTCAAAGGTCAGACTGAGGCTTAAGCAGGAGAATGAATAGAGCTCGCCCACTGCTCACATGTTTACTCACACCTCAAGTACATTATAAGCACATTATGAATACATCATATTCACGCTAGTTAGAATAATGCAATATGTAACAACACAGTCAATTTGCAAAACATTGTGGCTTGAAGACTTACTGGGGCAACCGTATAGTTAGTTCCAATCTCATAACACCTTTAAACTAGATAAATATGTTTTTATAATGCATGGGACAATGCAGTTGAATGCACGTAATTTACTGATATGCTTAAAATGTAAGAATAGTACATACTGTATATTTGTGTACTAATGTTGTAATGTACTTAAAACACCTCACAACGTGTTATCAGATGTTCTGGGGATGAAGGATGATAATGAATCTCATCATAATAATCAAGTGTTGTCACACTGAGCAATGGTAGTTTTACTTTTTAATTCAGCATAGTATAAAAGTATAAAATGTTCTGAATGTCATTCTGCTGTCATGCTTAGAAAACAGAACACTCACTCTCAAAAGCATCCAAAGGGTTTAATTACCTTGTTTTGTGCTATTGGCAAGGTAATCTAACAGACATTAGACATCTGTGTTATTAACTCATTAGGCTTCATCCTTGGAATAGAGGTAATTCAGCCCACCAGATTTTTCTGTGAGACTAAATGAGATGTATGTGGGGGGCAGAGTAGTACCAGAGCATAGGTTTGCCTCATGGCTGATTCTATGTGTAAGTTGTGGCAAGAACTACGCTGTCATTTGAGCTCTGAACATATTATTGCATAATAATTGCATGCCATGGTATATAATCATTGAAATGCATGAAAATGTCAGTTCCAGACCTAACCTGGGGCTTGTTAACATTGATAACGATAATGGTAAACAGATACAAGCACTGATGAAATAATGCCTGTTTTTGCTTCCTTCGTCATTATATAGATATCAAAAGAAAGACCACAATTCTACAAACCAGCAGGTGAGGAACAGTTCTCCCGCTGACTGTCCTCTTTATGTTACCTGAAATGATTTAAAAATGAGATGTCTGCTGTATTTCATTCCAGGTCATTTTACAAATATTATTCCAGTCAGGCCTCCTCGACAACAAAAATAATCATCTGACAAATGTCTCTAGCGGTGAGTCACATAGCCCCCCACAGTGCTCGCTCCTCTTCTGACACTCAAAGGTCATCCTCCTCTCTGCTTTGGCTTTATCTCAAGAGCTCAACAATCAGTTGACACACCATTTTCATTTGCACGTCAAGTGAGCCTTTTTTGGACATGACAAGCACAAAAAACGCTTTCTAAAATTTTACCTAGATTGCTAATGTGTGCCTAGCAGTGGCTATGGCGGTGGAGTGCGCAGTGATTACTGGCTAGCAGGGTGGCTTGTCCCACCCCTTTGGATGATATCAGGGAGTTCATTGGTTCTGGAGAGGTTCCATTGTCAGTCAAGCTGGCTTGGCAACGACGTTAACAGCAGGAACACCAGCTGCATCCTCCCTGGTCCTTTTCAGAAAATAGCCTTGTCCCAGGCGTGGCCCTGGCCCAGGCCCAGCCGTCAGCCCCACTGGGCAGGCACCAGCGAGAGCACCCGCACCAGGGCCAGCTCCGGCTCCGGCAGCCTGGCTGAAAACCCAGAACTCCTGGCGGACAGCCGTCGCTAAAGCACAGAAACAAGGGGGCAGCAAATAACACTGACCCTTAGCTGTACCGCCGCTGTCCACTGTCAGAGAGCTTCTAATTTAATGGCCTCACGAGAAAATCAAAGTGACAATATTAATCATGTGCTGGGGAAGATAATTAGACGACCAATGAAGGAGCGCGTGGGCTCACACCCCACCTACAGGGGAAGACCACCGTTTGAACCAGTAGCTAATGAAAGCGTGCCGGCCCGGTTTTGCACGAAGGCGTCAGCAACCAGTCAGTTGACAGGCAAGTGAGGTCTTGCAGCATGAAACGGTACAGACGCGCAAACAAATAAAAGCCATGACAGTAGCGTCGTTACTTCAGCATCTCAGAAAACGACCTTGCCTTTAAAAACCGTATTGCTTAAAGGCTATTGAGAAGGCGACTGGACGTGTGTTTTATAGTAGCCAGGCTTAAATATAAAAATAAAAATAAAATAAACAAACGCAGCAAGAAAATATCCCACTCTAATAATGAGAGTGAACGTGGATAATCAGATTGCCAATCAGAATGCTTTTCTAAAGGTGTTGAGGCGAAAAACACCTGCCGTTGTCATCTCCTCCTAGTTGATGCTATTCCATTATTACAGAGTTCCTCCTGGCCATTGATTGTTTTTTTTTATGTCTCCGACAAGGCGGCTTGTTCATAAAGCATAATTCATCTGAAGCTTTAGTCACCCACACCTGGCAGTATGGATCAAACCCTGCTTTGGTCACATCAAACCCCTGCCTGTGCGCCTGTGTGATTCATAGAAGAGGAGGCTCGCCCTGCCCCGTCTCCACGCATGGCGCCCCGGTAGGCCTGGTCTCTCTCTCCCTCTCTCTCTCTTGTTTACAGATCGACTGCGTCTCCGGGAGAAGCTGAGCGACAGCCTGTGACAGGCTGATGGATGACGGACACTCATGCACCTCTGTGTCATCCCTTCATCCACATCCCTATCCTCCTCTCATCCACTCGCAATCACTGCCTGGAGGCGAAGACGGAGGTGTGTGCGCGCGCGTGTGTGTGTGTGCGTGCGCGCGTGCAAATGCCTGCTTGATAGAACACGCCGGCGCTGCGAAAGGGAGTTACGGGGGCTTTAAAGTGGCACCCTCCCTCCAAAACACGGATCTGCATGTAGGCAAAGCCTGATGGGTAAATGGCGCGTGGAGTGGGTGGCTGTCAGCTCGCCTGATTGTTAACGGGTCGATGACAGGGCCAGACCCGCCACAGACGACGCTGCTCAGGAGTGGGAGAGAGGAGACGGGAGATGGGTGACAAGCAGAGGTGACAGGACGCCAGGCTGCCACATGAATCTGCATAGAAATGAGCAAGCTCCCCAAAAAAATTACACGGCTCAAGATGTCACCGTGGGGGGGAAAGACGGAGTCACCCGTCGGCGCCGGGGGAAGCTACAGTGTACAGTCAGCCGACTGGACGCCGACTGTCTGAAAACTCACCGGCCACATCCATCCATAGAAAATGTCACGCGTAAGTAATGGTCGTCTCCTCATCAATGCTGCCTCGTTTTAAGTCTCACCGGGAAAAATCAACAGAGGTGACAAAATGTGGTCCGACTCGTAACAGCTTCATTCAGAGCTACGCAAACGGAAGCAAACAGAGGGAAAGTTACCAGCATATCTTTATTAATCTACTGTAAAACGTCCTTCATGCCGACGTAGTCCGCTTGACTTTAAATAAGCGTTTGCCTTCAGGCACCTTTTCGACACAGCGAAAACTGAACTAAACATAATCAATGGACTGTTTGACAAGGCACTCTGGGTGATGGGCCATTTGAAAGTCAAATTAAGATCTTAAACATTCTCATCAGTCACGTCTGTCAATTTCCCAGATCTGAAAAGGAATAAACGTTCTTGCCTGCTGCTGAATGATCAATCTATTGATCTGTCTTCTGATGCTCTCACTTAAGCCATCAACCCACATATTCAAGGAGAACTAAAATACACAACAATTAGAGGTCACTGAGCTCAAAATGAATATCAAATTACATTAATTTCTATATTCTATGTTAAATCACAAATTCTGCGATTCTCAGTTAATGTTCCTGCAAAGTATTCCATCATGTGGAAACCACCTCTCTGTAGAGGTGAAATTCATCTTTGGACGCCTGGGTTTTCAGAACAGAAGTCTTAATGGAATGTTTAAAGATGGCCGCATCCTGGTTTGATGATGGTGCAAAGCATCCAAATGTCAGCATTTGTCCATTTCCTGTTTGAACGAAAATAAAACAAAAACATGAGCATTTCACTGTGGGATGGGCAGATAGAGATTCAGTACTTTGTATGATATTCAGGTTATTGTTAAGCAATTGGCATTGATGACCACAATGAGGTAAATAGGAAACGTGTCCCTAATGTGTCCTTTCCACAATACAGCTCTCTCAGGTGACTGGTCCATGTCAGCGGTCATCAGTTAGTTACAGTTTCCAAGTAGATTAGACTCTGGTAGCCATAGCAGTCCCAGTGGGATTCCTTCTCTTTCTTCATTTCTAGAATCAAATTGTCCTCATGCAATAGGTCAGTGAGGTTGCAGCGCATTACAGCTTCTTTGACTCACTAATCCACTCCCTCTCAAGTCTCTGACCCCCCACCTTTCTCTCTCTGCCACCATGTTTTGTCTCGCCCTCTCCCTCTTGGTTGTTGCTAGACAAGGGTTTTGTTATTGGCAGATCAGTGTGGAAAGCACAACAAGAACCCTGGAAGTTTTCTTAAGTAGAAAAGCCATACAGACAAATAGATTTTCAAGCTGAATTTCAAGAATTGTGGCTCAACTGGCATAGATAAGACCCTACTATAGTTCCTAACATAGACCCAACTAACCAACAATGGCATCTAGAAAATCAGGTCGAAAGCATAGGCAATATTAAACTGTATGATATTGAAATATTCTCTGGGATAGTTATTCCGGTGCTTAACTAATTCATGAAATCTAAAAAAAAGAAAAATCCTGTTGCATTTTCCCCAACCCCCCAGTCTTGCTAATGGCTTCTTTTGTTGTGGGGAAATTGTATTCAGGATTAGTTTAAAGCTGTGATGCGGCGAGGTAATTTTCTGAGTGCATCACTGACTAAATGGGCATAGCTGTGATAACATCTAGTCTGTCAAGTAAACACACAGCAAATAGAGGAGCCTATACTATATTATTATGTGGAACCCTCAGTTCATTAAAGTATTTCTATTATCAACAAAAGATTTTCATTTATTTTTTAATTTCAAAATGTTAAGTGGTGCGCAGGGTGGAATGTTGGTGAACCATCAAATCTATAATGGGTTTCTTGACCAATAAAAATGAACGGCTTGTAATATTGTGCGCGTCACGTAGATAAACAAAATGGAGGAAATAACCTTCACCGTGGCTAAACCTACCCTGATTACCCAAGGGTCATCCAAGACGAACTGGTCATGAACTGGCGGCTCGCCTTAAAAGGAGGTGAGCCTCGTATTCTTATCAGTGCAACCAGACCTCCGACCTGGCTTTATCGTCCCTCTTGCCCCGGAGATGTTTGCACGAGACATGCGCTGCTAGCTCAGCGGCGACACACGATAACACCTGCGATCATATGAATCATACAATCGACCTGTCTGTCAGCCCAGACACTTTTAGAAGGCTGATAAATGGCCCTGGCATGTCTGCCTGAGAGCACACGGTCCTCTTATAGGAACCAAGATGGCTGCCCTCCGGTGACTCTGAGTAGCCAACTCTCCACAGTGCCTTAAAGGAAATATACCACCTGACAGCTTATTGATACATCTTAAGTCAGACGATGCTTGATCCATTCCTTCTGTACACCCAAGGCCAACAAGTCATGGCCATTCATGATATGAATCAATGCACATACTTCGTTCTTCCGATATCATATGACATGCTTTAGTTCAAGATCTGTAACCACAGGGGAAGACTCAGTATGTATAAGACTATTCCTACAAAGAAGAAATCAGATCAATGGAGCTGATCAGCCTTGCTTCATCTAACTGTCCTAATAGCTCATCTCCTGCCACGTCAGTACACCTCCCGAGGATCTTTAATGAATTTTTGCTGCTATATAACATTCTGAGGTGTATGACAGCTTGTTAACATAACAAACCAACTTAAACAAACAGCTTTTATAAGCTACTATTACCATGCCTTCCCCTCTTCCCTTCCGGTACAGATGGCTCAACTCTTTAGCGTGCTTAGAATTCATGAAAAAGTAATGAGGATTCCAGCAGGGGCAGGTTGGAGCAGTGTACACATAGCATTTCTATAAATTCGATTAAAAATGGAGCGCCTTAGCGGGGTTTATGTCTACTCGCTAGCAAGGGCTCAGTGACCTTATCAGCATCAGCGAAGAAGTAGACACGAGGTCCCATGGGGAGAGCTGAAAAACAGCTGGAGAGACCGACAACATATAGTGGATGATACGCTTAACATCACATTACACGACTGTTTATGCAAGTGTGGCCTCGCGGGGATCTAAGCGATCTGAACAACGCGGTCTCTCTGCGAACCTAACCAGGTGAATCAGCCAAGCAGTATCGCGACTAGGTTCCTTTTTTAGCAGTAGTCTTCATCTCAAGTCATTAGCAGAGAGCCGCACGGTTTGGAGGAGATACCCAAACTGTTGACAGATAGTAGTGGTTGTACCAAGCAGATTATTCTGTCACAGGCTTCACTGATATCCCGGTGTTGTTTCAAGATGTTATTAACTCTTTTCTCGTTGGCAGTGCGGCCTTTGCTCGCTGACAACTTACTATCCTGTCGCTTCCCTCCAGTGGGCCTATTCTTAGTTCTGGGTATCATCCTCTTCATGTGTTATAGAGAGGGTTATTTTTAGTCAGGCAAATCACGTGATGCCAGCGCGAGAGGAGCCTCACAGCTGTAGGCCATTGGTACAACATGCTACAGATCCATAGCTCCCAGTCTGGAACAAATGGCTGCCCACAGAATCATCCTGTAGATCTCAGGAAATATTGAGTAACATCATCTTAATAATTCATGCATATTTATCTACAGACGTGCTACTACTCTCTGGCGCTCTGGCGAAAATAAATGTAATGTGGTCACGGGGGTTTTCTAGTGTTTAGTTGCTTATGGGATCAAAATGGCACTGCCATGTTCCAAAGAGCTTTTGGCTAGATTATACTTTTACTGGAAAACATATTTTCTGAAAATACTAAAATACTAGCCTCTTTCTTCAGATATCTAATGTTAGCCCTGTAGCATATAGGCCTATTGTAGGTAACTAATTGTGCTGTAGCAAAAATAGACTGCATGCTCCCGTCAGGGTTGCTTTAACAACGGCACACGCACACTTAAAAAAATAATACCACTGAATTATTTCTTAGCCCCAAAACAGTTTAATCTGTGTTAGTTAGGTAACATTCACTACTGTCGGACATCTTGTCTCCAGAAACAAGAGAAGAGGATTCTTCCCCCTGAGCGTTTCCCTAATTTGTCATTTGTATACGATAGGGAGTGTTTCTATTTGTTACTGTATGTAATGCTAAATAATATCATAAGATTTTAATTGATGCATACATTAGTAATTATCACTTGGTTGATAGCATGTGTTTCTATTCTGAAAAACCTCCCAATAAGATGTCTCTTTTTTATTGTTTTTTGTTTGTATGTACAAATTGTGAATAGCTTTTAATGACATCTGTGTCAATCATATTGACTTACTTGATGTCGTCACTTACAAAAAGAGGGTACAAGCATTATTTATGTACAAAATGAATAATCTGACATTTATGTTGATTTAGACAATGAAGATGTTGATTAATGTCTTATATGTCTCGGTAGGGCAAATAAAATCTCATTTAAAGTAAACTGCAAGTCTAAATGCAACTGCGATAAAGAATCATTCTTCGATTCCTGTTTCGATGACGCGCTCTAAAAAGAAAGTACAAAACAGTAAAGTCAAGTTTATTTCAGAACAAAACAATTCAGTCCCTCACACCTGAAATGATATGAACAGATCTCAGGGCCAGAACAATTAATAACAGGGTGTTTAAGTAGAAACAACAGGGATGACTGACACCCTATAATTTTCCAAGGCAGTATTATCTATAATTTAGCTCATTACCGAACACAAAGAGAGTTCTATCATTACTGAAATGTTCTCAATAAGATACTTTTTTCCCTCCATTTTATAGAAAGGGAGGTTTTTGCTCTGCTGTCATGCTTGAACAAGCTAGCAGTTCCGCACTATAATTTCCGTCTCAAATCATCCGAGGTTATCGCAGTTATGGTCAACACACTGGCTTTGTCATACATAAGCCATTCCTCACCTGAGACACAACCTTTGGCTCTCTGGTCTGAGAGTGTGGAGAACAATAAGAGGAGGTGAACACCCCTTTCACAAGCTACACTGTGAGGTGGAACCTGCCACTGTGACCCAAAGCCTTTAATAATGAAACTTATTTTTCTAAACGTTTTGGCAGAATTTCTCGACATTGGCAGCGCAGGAAATGGGAGGTCACCCGCGGTGTCAGCTAAATGCGTGCGTACGCTTTAGGCTATTACGCCTTAAGATGCAGATGTCTCTGGAGGTATATGGATGGGCACAGCCCACGCATGCACGCACGCACGCACACACACACACACACAGACACACACACATGCGCGCGCACGCACACACCATTAAGCTGCAGCAGAACTGTGAACCACAATAAACTGAGAAAACAAATCTCCATCACGTTATGGTTCAGAGGCATTAGAGACTGTATTTCTGCTTTCAGCATGCTGGTTTCATCCAGAGCTTTTAGGACAACAAAGACACCAGGACTGATGACAGTGATTCACTCATTCCCTCATTTCAGTCCATTTACCAAGAGATAGACCCGCAACCCTCATTTCAAATAAATTACAGCAATACAAAGAGGAATACTGTGAAATTCAATAAAGCTAAAAGGTAAATGGAAATACGCTGCTAAATTAGTACATTTCTTTGTTTTCAAGACTCCAAAATCAGTGAGCCGGATGACGTAGACCCACGGAGACATAAGCCGTTACACAGGGACAGACATCTAAATGAACAGACATTACATGTCTGAAACCCTGCGAGAAATGTGCTGCCATTCAAAACAATGTTTTGGCTCCATATATACGTCTCAGCGTGGCAAAGTGTGTGAAGCCAGCGTTTACTGGCGCCGTGGCAACAAACTGAATGAAATGGGTCCTGTCTGGCTATCCCGAGACAGAATGTCCCAGACCCAATTTCGATTAGGCCGTGCCAACTCATGCAGATCGATAAGTGGCTTCTATGAAATTAGTTGGTGATAAGTCATTTATTTAACTTTGGCCCGGAGAGCAACGCAGAAGGACAAAATAAAACCAGGGCAGGGAATGAAGGAACAAGTCATTGGTCACTCTTGATCGTGACAAGCAGCAGCTACTGTGGTCCCACAGTGTAACATGGAACCAAGACTGTCTGCTGTGTACCGGCTTTTGTAACGGTGAATGGGACTTGGAAATGAATTGAATTGACCTACTTTCTTTAACGCTGGTGTTACACTGTATCTTGAACTTGTGTTCTATCGCAGGATGGATAAAAAACAAAAACATAGGAGGTTACATGAGCAACCCTATGTATCATGTATTGCTTGTCACCGCCATCACTTTTTCACAACACTGCAGGTTCAGAACAGGTTAAGATATCATCTTGAACACGGAACTATAAAAGCAACTTTTCTTGAAACTATTAATGAACAAATATTGTCATTAACCGTATCTACTTTTCAAAAGATCCAGTGTTTAGAGTGAAGAAGAAGACTCACATTCACCCATGCTTATGTTGGTACTCTTAGCAGCCCAGTTCTGACCAGAACGCCACCACAACAAACACTGAGCCAAATAGCATTCCAATCATTCACACAGCATGGACCAATCAGGGCCGGGTGGCTGATTACAGCTCGTCAGCTAACCGGAAGAGCCATTTCAATGCAACTGGTGGCACAACAGCCGCTACAATAGCTTCCTCTCTTTGCCACATTTTATTCACTGATCTGAAAATCCAATCCCGGTTCAGATCAGTTCAGGCGTGGAAAGAGAAGAGAAGAAGGTACTTAACACTCCATTTGCCCGTTAAGTCTCCGTTCAAATGTGGGAAGCGGAGTCCTTTCAGACGCGCTTAGCGTTTGAAACCCAGACGGACCCGCTGCGCCGCTATCCCCGGGCCCGCAGCTGTGCGCCATTGTGCAACGGCACTGCGGCAGAGTCACCCTGAGCCCCGCTTATCGTACAGCTTTCACCGGCATGACGTCATCGGATCCTATAGACTTACCTCCCGGCGTGCAAAGCGGACTTCCGTCAGCAATAACGCGATTGTCCGTGAGCCTCGTCTCCTCTAAGTCATTTTGAAGTTAAGCGATTCCCTTTGTTGACCCTCTAACCCCGCAACACGTGGCTGCTGTAGGTGAAGTCCCACCTCAGTTTCCCTCTTTGATGACAAAGCTGACATGTGCTGTGAAAGCTGGAAGGGAAGGGAGATTGTATTTAAAAGGGGGGGGGGGGAATCCATTGGTTACTTATGAA
>OMKK01033739.1:0-10975 GCA_900302305.1 Polymixia japonica | reverse complement strand
GGGGGGGGGGGGGGTCCGTAACCCCGCTATCGGCTCCTCTCTTGTCCTCTCTCTCATTCTCGCTTACCTCTTTATTTTTAGCCTCCAAACAACTGGTCTCCTAAAAATGGGCCTGTCCTGCGTGGGCAGCGGGGAGAGCGTCGCTGCTATGTATGGTATCCAGTCCCCCGGTCCTTCACAGGTCTGACAGTGCTCCTCTTTCCCTCTTTGTCTCTGCGGGAGAGAGGCGGCGCTCAGGAGCGGGACGGGGTTGCTGGGTCCATGATTTTGGAAGTTGGATTTCTGAGGAAAGCTCGGGAAGTTTGAGGAGGCCTCCGTGTTGAAGGACCGACCTTAACCCCTACAGCCGTCTGCGCCATTTCGTACATTTCCCTGCTATTTCGGAGGACTTTGCTGACCTTCCCAGCTCTACGGTACTGTACACCCGTGACTAAACCATACTCTCTGACTTTTGGGGGTGTGTGGTAGCTGTGGACCATGCGCTCCCTGTGGTTGTTCCTTCTCCCCTGCTTGAGCCTTGTGCCTCTGGCTCCAGCTGAGAAAGGCCTGGAGTTCCCCCACTATGACGGGAAAGACCGCGTTCTGGACATCAATGACAAGAACTACAAGAAGGCCCTGAAGAAGCACAGCATGCTGTGCCTCCTCTACCACGAGCCCGTACCAGACAGCAAGGAGCTGCAAAAACGACACCAGATGACTGAGCTGGTGCTGGAGGTAAGATATGAGGACACGGATGGGAACGGAAAAGGGAAAGCAGGTAGATAAGAGGAAGAGTTGATGGTTGAAGGGATAGAACAGAGGAAGCAGACCAGGGATGAAATCTGTAGTCGAAAAAATGTAAATGAAAAATGTAGAGAAAAAGAACGTAGTCACCAAGTGAGAGGGAGGAAAGCTAGTCCGCTGGTCTAGTAGGAGGTGTCATGGGCTGGAGGAGGTGGTATGAAGAGCGACCACTAATAGTCTCGGGTGACAAGGTCATCTCAGCCCATTAACCAGAGCCGTATAACTGATGTATTGTACAGTGGCTGAACTTTGGTGCGCCAATAGGCAGAGAGCCCATCTGTGAGGTCAGTACCTCCAGAGGCTGGATTTAGTTCGACACTGCTCTCAGAAGTAAGCGTTTAAGTTAGGATGGTAGACGTTATCAGTCTGCCATCTCAATGTCCCCAGATATCTCCATATGCATGAAAGTATGTGTGGGTTTCCTCAAGGTCAATGCATGTGTGTGTGTGTGTATGTGCGCATCGCAGCAGATGTAGTGGTGTCAGTTAAGGTTATTTTCATCAGGCGAATTCTTTGTGCACCTCCGTCCCATAGAAACGCATGTCATCCTCCCCATGGCTCTAAAATAAAACTAAAAATAAAACTACTGAACTTATTTGTTGTTGTTGTTGTCAGCCTAACTGAGCAGCTGGACACAACTCTCACTGAGTTTTTGATCTCTTGGATCTCTGTGTCTCAATCTTGTACAGTAGGCAAGAGCAGCCTGTGCCCCGTGCCTGGTTTCATGTTTCAAGTGGCCCGTGTTGATTTGTTTTCTGATCTGCCCCAAGGTAACCTGACCCTAGTCTTCTAGTCCTGATAATAGTCTCTGTTATTTTACACAGCACAGCTGGTCCCTGTTAGCTAGAGCCGAGTACCATTGTAACCATGTAGAAACATCAACCAAGGTTAGCTATATATGATCACATGCAGTATATTCACCATTTGTCAGGTACAGACCGTTATTAGATTTGTTTAAGCAGCTGTTTAGTAGCGCTCGGTCCACTGTACATTGCAGAGACACGATCCGGCGTCAGACAGGCCCGTGCCAAGTCAGTTAGATGTGTGACTTCTGAATGGAATTGGTGGAAGGATATGCTCCGCAAAGCTAGAGCGAGCGGATCTTACATCCTGTCTGACGTCTTTTCACTTGTTGCCCCTAGTTCCTGCATCAGTCATACATTATTCACTGAGCACCTTTCACGGCGCACCCAGAAAGCTGATTGGCTGCTCGTCAGTATCAGCAACCGAACTAGTCTGTTCCATTTGTAAATTCTTGTCGCCAACGGCCCCTGTTTTAGTCCCTCGAGCTGTGGTGGGATCAGAGTCCAAATCTCTCTCAGCTCACCTAATTCACAGTACAATGGCTATAATGTTATGCTGTGGTTATATTTAGAGCGAGGCAGTTTGGGTGATTATATAACCGTGTCTCTGCGGCCCCCGGGCTGTTCTGTTGTTCTCCGGGTTGTTATCTTGTCCTTAACGTCATCACTGGTTATCCTTAGCTCAGTCCCTCTGTCTTCTTGCCAACGTAGGGGTCTTAATTAAGTGTTATGTATGAGCGAGGCTGAAGAATTGGCTAAGAATTACGCATTCAAGTTAATGTGAGACATTACCAACCTGCCAGCCTCTATTCGTATGAATAGCAGCATGTTTGAGTTTCCACAAGGTCAATGTGTGTGTGTGTGTGTGTGTCTGAGTGAGTGAGCGTGACAGAGAGAGAGAGACAGCAAAAATGGTGTAGCCTGTAGCTATGATTAGCCTTTTCTATTAGGACTCTATATTAACTACATGTGACTAATGTAGGTTTTGCTAATGTTTTCAGTGTTCTATTTGGTGCCTATTCCCTAGTATCACAAATTCGAACCCCCTCCATAAACTACACCGGGGTGGTAAAAAGTTTCAAGAAACTTGTAATAGTAACTTTTTCTTTGATTCTCTGTTCTGTCACTCTTGACGGTGGCGGTTAAATCATTCATTTCAACTATTTAATCTCTTGTAAATCTTTTCCTTTTTTTTGCTGCAGCTGGTAGCCCAGGTTATGGAGGAGAAAGACATTGGATTCGGGATGGTCGACTCCCACAAAGATGCCAAGGTGGCTAAGAAGCTGGGTAAGCGCCGGTATTATCTATCACACATTATTTTTTATTTAGCCTCATTCAGCTCACTTGTACTTTCGAGTCTTGAATTAATTGACTTGATTCAACAGAGCCACAGAAAATCCTTTGTGTGTGTGTGTGTGTGTGTGTGTGTGTGTGTGAATGCTTGTACTTGTGTGTAAGTAATATCTCTCCAAATCCGACCACAGGCCTGGAGGAAGAGGGCAGCGTGTACGTGTTCAAGTCCGATCGAGTGATTGAGTTCGATGGGCTGCTCTCGGCTGACACCCTGGTGGAGTTCTTGCTGGATGTAAGTGGGCCGATTTAATGGCAGCTACTCCTACTGCTGGACCCAAGCTTGGTCCATACGCTCCTCTCCTACCGCCCTCACTTAATACCTCCTCTTCGTCCATCTTTCTTTAGCTGTTGGAGGACCCAGTGGAGGTGATAGGGAACGCTCTCGAACTGAGAGCCTTTGATAGGATGGAGGAAGACATCCGCGTCATTGGCTACTTCAAGAGCGAGGAGTCTGACCGTGAGTGCGCGAGGCTGCTAGCGCGAGCGAGCTGCGGGTTTGCGATGGTAACGTGAGCGAAATGGTGTGCGAGACCGCGCCGTGCGTCTCCTGAGCTGTCTGAACGTCACGCGCTCGTTTAGTATAAATAGAAGTCTGTTGGGTTTTGTAACAGTCAGTTCTGTTAGGGGATATTTGTGGTTCATACCCTTTGTTGTAAAACAAGTACTTTCAACTCCCACATCTCCATGGATTTACATGTCCATTTTTAACACAACTCCACGCGCAGCTGCCAGCGCCCGGTCGTTTGTCACGTGTTGTGTAAGAACTGAGCATAGTGTACTTGATGATGAGCAGAGCGCCTGCTGTGAACCTCTGACCGACTGTGGGACCATGAACCAGGGGTCAAAGTTCAGCTATTTCCATTCCCTGATGTGTCAATGGCAACTCCCGAGGCCAGAGAAAGCACTAACAGCTGCGTGCTAATGGTATTGCTAAAAGCATACAACAGTGCAAAACAACTCTTGAGAAATGATTGTGGATACAAATTATATCAATTGTATCTACCTCTATAAACTCCTACCACACCTTTCCTCTCCTTTCATCCTCAGACTTCCATGCGTTCGCGGAAGCAGCTGAGCAGTTCCAGCCCTACATTAAATTCTTCGCCACATTTGAGAAATCTGTGAGTAACGTCGTCTTTAATCGAAACTTCAGACATTAGCAAACGGACCCGTGTCTGTCTGCAGCGTGAAATGTCTTTCGGCGTTACAGGTGGCCAAAGAGCTTACACTGAAGATGAACGAGGTGGACTTCTACGAGCCCTTCATGGAGGAGCCCGTCACCATTCCGGGCAAGCCCCACTCGGAGGAGGCGCTGGTGGAATTTATAACTGAACACAGACGGTAAGTAAGGAGCAATACGGCTCTACGCAATGTGTATTAGACCCCCTTCTTTGCAAACGCTCATGGGATTAAAGTGTGACGCAATTCACAACGTCTTTTCTCGATTATCAGACCAACTCTGAGAAAGCTCCGTGCCGAGGACATGTTTGAGACATGGGTGAGTGTTTTGTTAGCAACTGTGGCAAAACCATTTTTTTTTAAAGGTTGCTGAGAATCTTTGATAAAACTGTACACTTGACATTTACCGTGACCTTTCTATTTCTCAGGAGGATGATATTGAAGGCATCCACATTGTTGCTTTTGCAGAAGAGGAGGATCCTGGTGAGAATACTGACATCATTGTGAATGTTGAAGGGGCAGCTGGACACATTAGCTTGTGGAACATTACTGCACTAGACACCATCTAGTACAGTTCTGCAGGACTTGCAGGGCTAGATCGTGTGTTCTGATATGATGTCGGTTCTTTGCAGATGGTTATGAGTTCCTGGAAATCCTAAAGGAGGTTGCCAGAGACAACACCCACCTCCCAGAACTCAGCATTGTCTGGATTGACCCCGATGACTTCCCCCTGGTGAGAAATGACACCACTATGTAGACAAAGAGACAGGGCAGACAGACAGGCAGGCACACACGCAAGCAGACGGACAGATAGAAAGGCAGACAGAAAAATAGGCAGAGAGACAGGAAAGGACACATGAAACATAAAATCGAAGATTCAGAGTAATGTGGTGTTCTTGTGACCCCCTTCAGCTGATCCCATACTGGGAGAAGACCTTCAAGGTGGACTTGTTCAGACCTCAGATTGGAGTTGTCAATGTTACTGATGTAAGTTCAAGGCCACCCTATGCAATTAAATCCATAGCGATTAGATTGTCGTATCGGGTTTCTCCTGACATGATGTGACCCCGTCTCTCTCCATGCGCAGGCTGACAGTGTGTGGATGGAGATGGATGACGAAGAGGACCTGCCCACTGCCCAGGAGCTGGAAGACTGGATAGAGGACGTGCTCTCTGGCAAAGTCAACACTGAGGATGACGACGGCGGCGAAGATGACGACGACGATGATGATGATGACGACGATGATGACGATGACAGTGACGCTGATGACAGTGATGATGATGATAGTGATGATGATGACAATAATGATGACGACGATGAAGATGACGACGATGACGATGACGACGATGACGAGTAATTCCTAGACTGATTTGTGAATCTTCATCACTCTTCTCCACTCTTTGAGATGAGGCTGGAGAAAACAGACCTGTGTTCTTTGAGTAGAACTTTGACTTCAGTCAACCTGCCGTGTCATCTGCATCATAACAGAAACAACTAACTATTCAGTACTGTTTTATATTGAATGGTGTGCATACTGATAATAACCTGCCATGTAAAGATGGCGTTGTGCGACAGGGATTTTTAAAAAGACTTAAAAAATTGGGATTGGGTAATACGATGCAAGATAATATTCTAAAAAGTAGAGGTGTCTGGATCAAACATTTACTCCTCAACACACTGTAAATGACTGTATAATAATAAAGACTGTTGGAAGAATGGATTGAGAAAAGGTCAAATATTACAATTACATGAAGCCATCTTTGTTATTGAATTTATTTCTGTCTTCAGTTATTCCAATACACTGTGAAGGCTCAGGTCTTTAGACTAGAGCAACGGAAAGAAAGAACTTACCCCAACTAAGGAATAGCAAGTCAACTGAAACTTGAATACCGAAAGTGGCACTTTCTATCCTAAACATTAGCTTTGTTCTTGCTAACCTGTTTGATTACAAGAGTTTATTTCTGCGGCCTGTTGCCCTCAATATCAATAAAGCAAAGTGGTATTTGTGTGTTTCCCTTTTGTTTGGCGTCGTGTATTTAGGGTTTAGTCATCGCAAGTTTAGATCTAATGTTCATTTTTTTTTACATTTCCCGTCTTGGGGGGTTGCTGCTTTATAACCATTAAGACAGTTGCTGACAGTCTCCTCTCTCAACACCAAAGCTAATCTCTCCTCTCATCTCTATCTCTCCTATCATTCCTCCTCCTCCTCCTCCTGTCTTTGGGGGTTGATGTCCTCACCTGAGTCGATGAAGCGGGGAGCAGCTGCGCACGGCGATAATATCACCATTACACCGTCGGATAGACGCCGGGAAAGCTCGTTTGAATGCTAATTCGTCACGTATCAATTCTTCTCCTTTGTTCTTGCCCTCCTTCTCGTGTATTGCTCTTTCTCTTTTCCTCATGGACTCAGTCGTTGTTCCTCGTCTACCTCAACGCACCATGAAAGGAGATAAAAAATGTCTTGTGGCAGGATAGTGTATCCCTGGCCTCCGGGGGTTGGGGGAAGGGGCCTTTAGATATTCACTCGTGGTCTCCGTCACACACACAGACCCACACTCAACCGTAAATAGCAGAGACCTTCATTTTGTTGATGGGCGGCACGCTCAGATATCACTGCCTACTGCACAGCCTTGCATACAAGAAACGATTATTCAAATATCTTGAAAAGGTCAATACAAATATTTATTTTCGTACAAATGTGACTTTGACACAGCCGTTGTGAATTCACATGTTCTGCTTTATAAAAGGAAGATTTGGGACTCTTGACTTGTCAGCTGCATGACATTTAAGATAGCAATCTCTTGCTTTCTTGTTCTTTCTGTTTTTCCTTTCGCTCGCACCCTCGCACGCACGCACGCACACACACACGTATGCACACAGACACACCCACAAGCTTGAAAACCGCACATGTATGCTGAGCACATCTTTAAGTATGTGTAACTGAGGCACGTGTAGTCAAGGAGACATCGTACTATTCAACACTATAAAACACATAGCATTACCACTAGAAAATCCTAAAGAAAACTACACATACTGTCAGTGACAATAACACTTGTGTAAATATGAATGTACAACATGACAGGCCTACTAAATAGAGAGGATTTAAAATACATTGAAATATAATATTCATACAAATTAATGTTTTGATTGGTGCTCAGAGAAACACAAAATAGTTCCTTTCAGTTAGAGTTCCAATAGGCGTAGATAGGTGGCAGTAGTGCGATGCTCAACGATACTCCAGTCTCAGGAGACTGGTGTCCACGCGGAAAATACTGACACTAGCTAATATTGACACTGGATAAGTTAATCTACATCAAAGAAGTATTAAATTACAACATTTAGAAGTATTACGTTTAAACACTGATGCCATTGCGATTGAAGCGACTATAAATTTTGGGGAGGCATATTATGTCTGAAAGAAAGCATTTAAATCATTTAAGTATATTTGAAATTCTCATGAAAACAGGGAGGAGGAAGGAATATTAGACAAACAACTCTTTCATCCATTGTCTGAGGAAGATGAGAACCTCGAGGATGAACAGATTTCGCTTGTCTTACAGGGTTATGGTATCCAGAATAATGTACTGTAATAATGGACTCTTTCATGAAGAATTAAGACAAAATCTGGTACATATGTTTGGTCATTAAAATGTTAGATGGAACACTACCCGGGGAACAGGTTTAAATGGGAAAAAAAAAGGTTCAATCACATGAGTGAATCACATATCTCCCCCTCACCCACCCAAAAAAACAAACAAATCCAACCCAACAAAAACCCATACCCTTTTCTCTCTGTGGGTCTGCTCAAAGATAAGTGTGCACTTTACACAGTTATACTACAAAGTCAAGCCTGGATATAGCCAGATGTGTTTATGTTGTCTTGGGTAAGACCATATTTAGCTCCACGGAAATGGATGTTCAGTCTACGGGACTCCAGTGATTTGTCGGCCACTTACATATTTGTTTTATATATATGGTTACATATATGGTTATTTACACTCCAGTTATCTCCACAAATGGAGGAAAGACAGACCAGGTTAAAAAAAACAGATAAGGTAAAAAAATCATCGAAACAATACACTGATGCTGATATAAAAAGTATATACAGATATAAATACTATACACAAATTCACAATACGTGACAGTTAAGTTATCATTGTGTGAGCAGTAGACTGAGGCTAAACTGTTTTGTTGAAAAGGGGATCCGTTCATATCAGAAGGGCAGCCTGGAAACAGGAAAATGTCCTCGTTGCTATAGCAACGCTATGGATGAAGTGGAGACAGGTCAAGACAAAACCTGCGCTCACAGCGCAACAAACACCCACACGCATACAGTTGTGTATATGTCCTTAATCACAAACCTGCACTCTCAAACACCCACGCAGGCACACACACCGGTACATGAAAAGAAAGGAAGAACAACTTTGAGGGTCGTCCATAGGAGAAAATCTGAACTGTGCTCTGGCGAGCGTCAGGACAGGATCCAAACATATTTCCCCCCCATCCTCTCTGTGTATTTTCCTCACATCTCTCCATGTGCCCGGGGACAAGGAACTAGCACTTTTCATCCATTTGATATGCATCATTCGATCAATTAAGCTAGCTTCGTGCCCAAAGTAATTCACAAATATAGCGTATGTGAGCAAATAATTTAAGGGAAGTTGAAACAAAGGTGTAAAATACAAGTACATAAAAAGTACAAAAAGTTTTTTTCTTATTTTGGGAAAAAGTTGATTTGATAATCCTAACAGTCCTGTAAACCCAGATCGCCAGCATCGGTCTACTGTGTGATGACTAGTCTTTTAAACGGATGTTTCTGATTGGAGGAGTAGGGTAAACTTGTGGGACTTGGGGTCGATGTACTCCTCAGTCATTCGGATGTAAGGGATGCTCTTGACGGTGATGGCTAAGCTAAAGTCCAGACACCTCAGCAGGAACTCGGTCCCGTCCTTCATGCTGCTGGTGACCGATGCCTCGCTGACCAAAGTCCATTGGTCAGCCATCCAGCGCTCAGGACCGTACTGCAGGGTAGGACCCGGGGCTAGGTACGCCTCCAAGAAGGCCTGAACACAGACAAACAACCACTGCTAGTACCATATTCACTAAGAGGAAAGCAGTGTGCTAAAGTCCATACTGAGAGGTCTATACTAAGTCGATGGGAGGTTGACATCCTCTATCATTCAATCCTACCACAATAGATTAAATTTGTTCTTGTTTTTTTTTTAAAACGAAGGTTACAACCATCCCGGTAGACCTTTGAAGCCGAGCTTACCTTGGGGCTCATGTTATTGACGAGGCAGAAAGCCAGGTGCTTCTGGATGCTCTCCATGCTGTGGCAGTGCTGCCTCCTGGTGGTGCGGAGGTACTTCTGCAGGGCACGGGCCATGGAGGGGAAGATGGCCAGAGCTGCCTCGCGCACGTCCATGATGTCCGAGGGTGACGCGCGCTCATCCTCCTTCTTCATGCGGCGGACGTGTGTGAAGGCTTCCTCGACGGCCACCACCAACCTGCCATCGTGGCAGCGTACGCGCAACGTTTAGCATCAGACCTTATTATGTCATGAACATCAAGCAACAAGCCAATGCGTATTACCTTCAAGCCAGTGAACTGCCCTTCTTCCATCCCTTTTATCTTTTATCGGTTCCGTCACCATCCCCAGTTTCTCACCTGGCTCTGCGTTTGCGGACCCTTCGCTCGTGGTCGGCCTCTTCGTAGTACAGCTCGTTGTGGGTGCTATCTCTGCGTTTGGCGGCAGCTGCGACCATGGCCCGTGACTGATTGCCATTACCGGGCTGCGCCCCCGCCGTGTTCCCCGGGCCTGCACCGAAGGGAAGCACAGAGGCATAACGGCAATGTCAGCTGGAGATGGAGGAAGTGGCCCCCCTCGCCTCGCCTGGACACTGATTAATGGGCTGTCTGTATCGCAATCTGAATGGTGGAAAGGAAAGGTCAGAGATGGGGCCGAAGCCAGGATCTGCCACTTCAGTGGGCCTGGTCTGATGCTGTAGGGTTAAGATAACTCTGAGTCAGTTTTGATCAGTGTTGTCTTCCTTTCCCATACCGCTGACCTTTTCCACATTAAAGATTTGAGGAGGGTGTATGTTGATCTTCGTTACGTATCTGGGGCATCTTGCCTCGATGCTGTCTCATTAGTAGAGGCCGAGACAGTGAGGAGACGAGATGCACTCTCCACTGGAAACATCTCCAGTTCTCAGAATGGTGGAACTTTTTTCAGAGCGGGGATGGATTAAAAATTCATCATTTTACACTTCAAAGGCTATAGTTCAGTCACACGTGTGAATTTATTAGTTTGTGTGACAAACCCATGAAGCTAATGGAGCTTGTAGAGCAGTATATTGGGGTTCCTGGGGTATGAGTCCTTGGGGCATAAAATCTGGTCCATATTCATGAAGGCAGGTACAGTTTTGGGGGGGTTATAGATTGTAACCCCTGCAGGTCAGCTAGAAGCTCTAAATAATTAACACTCTGATCTGCATATGTATGTGTGTGTGCGTTAGAGAGAGAGAAAGAGAGAGAGAGAGAGAGAGAGAGAGAGGGAGAGAGGGAGAGAGAGAGAGAGAGAGAGGGGGAGAGAGAGAGAGAGGGAGAGAGAGAGAGAGAGAGAGACAGAGAGAGAGAGGGACAGAGAGAGAGAGAGAAAGAGAGAGAGAGAGAGAGAGAGAGGGAAAGAGAGAGAGAGATGTGAAATAATGACTGATAGATTATTCGATGATGGAGCACTGTGGGTTGGGGGGTGGGTTGCACTGTGCTAGAGAATGAAATAAACTGTGAGAAAGAAGAAGGGAAGAGAGAGACGGGCAAGGAAGGGGGATGGAGAAATGTGGGAGTATGTGAGG
>OMKK01033737.1:0-10673 GCA_900302305.1 Polymixia japonica | reverse complement strand
CCTCAGTTACAACGGTTGAGCTCTTGCGGCCGTATCAGAGTGGTACTTATGAGAGGCGATGTTTGTGGTACCATCCAGCAAATGGAAGGCTGTTGAATTGTTGATGATGCACAGTGAAGTCACAGCATGATCCATAAGCTGTCCCCTGGATCCAGTTATGGAAAGTAGGACAGTGGTGGGTCCGGGCATCTCTCTACCACCACTCTGCCGCTACCGCTGCTTACTAACACTGATGTTTCACCCCCCTCTCTCTCTCTCTCTCTCTCTCTCTCTCTCTCTCTCTCTCTTACAGGCCAGCCCCGCCCCAATCATAGTCAACACTGACACGTTGGAATCAGTACCTTACGTGAGTTGTATTTTTTTTTTTTAACTCTTCTAATCGGTGGCTTAGTTTATTTTTTGGAAAACGTCTCCTCTCGGAGAAAACGCACAGAGCATCAACCTCTGCTCACGTGGAATTCCATTTAAAGAAGAATAAGCCTCTTCAGTTGTGCCTGCTGAGTTTAGCAGGTGAAACGAGATATGCGTTGGTACGGCTTTTATCGCGCAACACATCTCTGTAAAATAAATGAGGTCACTGTGTTGAATAATTGATGTTTGTCATAAATAAAAGACCAGAACAAGTCTTTCTGAAGACCTTCCTCCGTAGCACTTTGTGCAGAGCTTTACATCCAAACAAATACATGGTGGAGCGGAGCAGGACAAAGGATGAACTAGTAAATAAGGAATGGCAGCAGTGAGGTTCAGTACCGAGAGGTGCTGGTTCTGTCAGGATGACATCATATTTAGTGGACAGCTGCAATCTGCTGGGATTCATCTCCACTGAACACTGGCATGCTTTACTGTAAAGTAGGTACTTAGTGGGGTTTTCTTTTACTCACTACTTGCTTTTGTACCTACTTTTTTCTTCTACGTAGTCACCACTATGCGAATGAAAGGACTTTGTCCATTTCAGTGTTCATTTCTCTTTAAATATTTAATTAAGTAGGAACATATGAGGTTTGGTTGAATGGACATACTGTCTGTTGTCAATAAGTAGAATAGCTTATTTAGTTTTTCTTGGCAGGAGTTGGCAGGAGACAGACCCAAATGCAAACGATGAGACAGGAGGCAGGTGTATTAAAAAACACTCAGTGTTTACTGAGGAATCCGTAAAGAACAAAATACAGAAGGCAGAGACCGCAGAGTAACTAACTAGCTACACTAGCACACATACAAGCAGGAGACTCGGTAGCAGAGGCAAGGTAGCTTTACACTTCACACTAAAAGCGCTGAGCCTGTTGTACCTACTTTTTCCGCGGTTTTAGCAGTCAAATGTTTGGTGTGAATACATGTAACAGTGTGCGAAAAATAGACAGTTTTAATAATAAAATAGACACAAATAGACACAATGTGATGACTTGATGAGATGCAGCTGTGATGATGATAAGACACTAGTTTGAAAACATTGTGGACCTTTAGTGACCAAGCCAGGAAACGCAGGACCTGAAACACCACACCGAGAGAAACAAGAGAACGTATGATCCAAAATGTCCTGAGCTGGAATCCAGGACTGCTTCTCTGGACCATACCCCTCCCAGTCAACCAGGTTCTGGAGATCTCTGCCACGGCATCAAACATCCAGCAACCTCTTGACTGTGAATGTAGTGGACCCATCAATCAGCCATGGAGACGGCAGAGTCGACACAATGTAGAGTAGTCTCCAAATCCTGGTTAGCCCGCTCAGTCTGGCCGTTGGTCTGGAGGTGAAACTTGGAAGATAAGCTGGTTGATGAACCCAGGAATGAGTGCCCGAGTGTCCTCCTCCATGATGGACCACCAAAAGTGCTATTGTAAAAATGCGCAAGAGTCCGACTGATACCAGGATGACAGGTGAGTCTAGAACAGTGGTTCCCAAACGGTGTGCCGCGAGACAAGTCCAGGTGTGCCGTGGGATTTTGTGACAACCATACATTATTATTGCAATATCCCAGCTAGCAAAAACCGACCTGAATCTGGCATGCCAGAATTAATTAACAGACGTGGCTGGGATCTGGGGTGAATGACGCGCCCGAGTACACTGGCCTGACTCTGGCTGTTGACAGTACCGACACCGAGCCGACACTCTACCGACTCTGGCTGCTGACACTACCAACACCGAGCCGACACCCTACCGACTCTGGCTGCTGACACTACCGACACCGAGCCGACACTCTACCGACTCTGGCTGTTGACACTACCGACACCGTGTCTCCTTCAATGTGGCATATTCTAGTAGCACATTCGACAGCTCTGGAAACTCTTCTGACTCCTCAGGAACAGACATCGGAGCACTCAAAGCAGACTGGAGACAGTGAGAGTGGCAATAGGGACTCCAAACCACAATGGACCCAGATAACCAATCTATCTGCAGATTATATTTCCTTAACCATCGATGACAAGGAACCACAGGAGAATTGATGAGGTGAAGCTGAATCATCTCCACATGATTACCGGACATACATAGGCTTATAGGAACAGAAACATGAGTCACAGTGCTGATCAGTCTACCGTCCAGGGCATTAACCTGGAGTGGAACATCCAGTGGAAGAGTAGGTATACATAACTGATGAACAAGGGCAGAGTCAATAAAACTTTAATCACCACCCAAATCCACCAGATCTGAGAGCGAGGGACTGATTATTCCAATTAAGATTGGCTGCTACTTGTGTACGAGAGACAGGAGTTTTAGGATAATTAATTTGTCTCACCAGGACCCCCTCTTTCACTGATGAGCCCCTGGCCACAATATAGACAACAGTTCTGCAATATTCATCATCTCCTTTCAGTGGGAATCAGCCTGGTGCTTCCTGACTGAATTGGCCCCGTCAGCATGGACTTCCCCAGCTCCATCTCTCTTCAATCAACATCAGCTGGATAGGCAGAGGTGACCACTGCAGGGCGTGAAGATACCTGATGATCAGTTGGAACTGGAGCGGAGATGACAGCGGACCCCAGAAGCAATGACCTCTTCTCCCTTTCACGTCCTCTATGTCTGTTTTCCAATCAAATTGCTAAAGAGATTAAAGAGTCCACATTATCTGCGAGTTCCTGTGAGACTAATTCGTCCTTGATAGTCTAGATAGAAGACGTGAAGGAAGGTGGAGAAGAGAGCCTCTTCATTCCAGTGACTTTCTGCCTCCAACGTTCAGAACTCTGGCATAGTCAGCTATGCTGCGAGCAGCATGGCGCAGATTCAAAAGTCTTTTGCTGCTTCTCTCCTGCAGACCAGATGATCAGATCTCCAGAGTAAACAAGTTGTAACAAGACACACCCAAACTGCTGTAGCCCATGCCAAGCCCATGCCAAAGCCTTACAATAGAGCAATATGATGAAGTAGGCAATGTGGGAACACGCAGAAGGAGCTCAAAAACCAGAGAACACTGGGCCAGGAACACTCTGTGGGACTCTGGATCTTCATGGTATTGCTCTGGTGGAAGTAGACGGGGTTCCTAGGAGACGGGCAGATCCACAATAGGCAGAGTCGGAGGGGAACTAGACGTTGTAGTAGTAGTGAATGACGTAGACCCCGAAGACGACTGAATGGCTGTGGTAAGACTCTGGATATCATCCGTTAGCTCATAGAGCCCATAAAGTAATTGTTCATGTTAAATGATCACAGAACCTTGATTGGCAAGAGCAGTATGTAGTTGTTTGGAATCTGCTGGGTCCATGATCATTTAAGTGTACTGTCAGGAATTGGCATGAGACAGACCCAGGCGCAGATGATGAGGCAGGAGGCAGGCAGAGTAAAAAGAAATCACTCAATGTTTACTGAGAAATAGCAGAGGCAAGGTAGCTTTACACTTAAGTACTGACTGAGAGGACATAGGTTAAATACACACAATGTGATGACTTGATGAGATGCAGCTGTGATGATGAGAAGACACTAGTTTGCACATGAGGAAAACACTGTGGACCTCTAGTGACCAAGCCAGGATACCTGAAAAACAACACAGAGAGACAACGGAACGCAGGGAGGCAACGGAACGCAGGGAGGCAACGGAACGCAGGGAGGCAACGGAACGCAGGGAGACAACGGAACGCAGAGAAACAACAGAACGCAGGGAGACAATGGAACACAGGGAGACAACGGAACACAGAGAAACAACGGAACGCAGGGAGACACTAATAGACGGAACACGATGAGACTTTCTCAAATATGGTGCTTTAAGATTAGCTGCGAGATCCATGCAAACGTTTTTGTTGTTTTTTTCCCATGTGACAGTCTATTTTACTGGTGTCTATCCAAGCTGTGATAATAATGTTTGATGCTCTTCAAAAACTTTGCCCCCCCTCCTCCTGGGAGTACAATATACATCATCCTCCCATAGCTCCTGTGTGCTATTCCTGTGTGAACGCATAATGAAACGGAAGTACTTGTTGCTAATTAATCATCTCAGTGAGACACAGGAAGATGTCTGGATCCGTCTTGAAAGCTTGTATCTTGACTAGACTTCCATGGTTCAGAAATAGCTTGTTTTGTTAAAACGGATAAGGAGGCAGGCGTCATCTCACGGTATTTTCCTTCCCTTGAGGTGGGGTCTATTTAGCACAGGAATGAGAGTGGCCCTCGAAATCACCTCTTACTGTAGAACCAAGCCGGGTTAGAGGAGTAGTTGTAATAATAGTGGCGGTAGACTGGTGTTTGTATTTGACCCACCTCATACCTCAATAGTCAGATCCTCAAGGCTCTAATAGAGGTTTTTTATAGTCCGGTAGGACTGTGTCCACAGGTTTTAAACAACTTACAATTGTGTCACAAATTAACTTACCTCTTACTTCCTTTCATCTGGGGTTTTGTCCTGATGTCATGTCACTAAGTCTCCTGTCATTTCAGATCCTGTCACTCTTGCCCTGCAGTCACCTCATTCCCTTCACCTAGTTTCCTCGCCCATCTCCTCACCTGCAGCTCATTCCCTCATTAGTCCCTCAGCATATATACGGTCCCCTTCCCTTTGTTTGTCGCCAGATTGTCTTGTGTGTTTCACCAAGCGGTCGGTAGTCCTGGTTTTTCCTGACCTGCCTGTTTTGACCCTGCTTGCCTGCTTTCTGGACCTTGGATTCCCTGCCTGCCCTTCGTCAGATGTGTTTGTCTGATCTAGTGTCTGATCCCCCAGTTTTGACCTTGCTTGTTGACTTAAGTAAACTGAATTATCCTTGCAACTTGGTCTGTCTCCTTGTCGTGCCTTTGGGTTCAAACCTGCCAGTACCTGTGAACGTTACACAACTGGATAGCATGTCTGGGCTCATTTTCCCCCATTTGTTCATTTTCTTCAGGTCAACGGGACAGAAATCGAGTATGAGTTTGAAGAGATCACATTAGAGCGGGTGAGTAGTCTCAGATCACATGGCTCAGATCTTTGAACTCAGCCAAACTTCAGTGAGCGCTGTGAGAGTTCAGCTCAGCACTACATTACAGTAACATGGTCTCCTGATGCCATTAAAAGAAGATGGAAGTCTAACACAGAGCGAAGTTAGAGGATGCCTTCTGCGTCCATAGGAGAGAGAAGGTAGTTTGCCTTCACTCAGCGTAGGCGTCCAGGAGTACATTAACATTAATCTAAAATGGGCGTGGGTGGACCTAAACACTATCCCATCCTACTTCCTTCTGCTATGTGAGACCATGTTTTGCTAGCTTGCAGCATTATACATGTTCTCTATCTAGCTTTCAGAACAAATAAAAAGATTCATATACTGTACTGCTAATATGACTTCCTAACCTTAATCCCATGTTTGTCGGACAATATTGTCCCAGTATGTCAGAAACAATAATTAGACTTTTAACAATATCTATGTGGAATAACCAGGGGTTTGCAAATATTTATTTTGCAGTAATTTAAATGACATTCAGATGATAAATAAAATAAAACAGGTTTATATAGGCTACATATAGATTAAAGGCCCAATCTGCTATTATGCCAGCAGCTGAAACAGGAACCCGACCACCACAGCCTCTGTTTGTGTCGGGATTTATATCCCTCATCACATGACATCACATGAGCTTTTGAAATAAGGGCTAATATTATGACAGTTAACATTTAAATTGGTGATATATTTTCACCACAAAACTATCAACACAGATTTGTTTGCTAAAAACATCTGTGGCACAATTGACGTAAAGTATCATTACATCTGAGATAGCAGGTCAAATGAATCTTATACTGCAAGTCATTGATGTGGTGACTGTCCGGTCACCACCGTTTTGACAGCTCTAATACAATGAGGAGCAGAGGAAAGGTCAACGCCGCCAAGGGCAGAGCTGATTTCATACAACAAGGGAGATGGTATTAGGGCTTCTGAGAGAGATAAGCTTTGAAGCAGGCAATGGTCACACTCTCTCCAAAACCCACCGAGGACCGGAGTATCTACGCCCTCCGCATTCATCCTCAGTCCGACCCAAATTATCTTCTCTTGCCTCTGATCCCAGACAGGCCTGTGTCTAGCCTTCTCAAGCTCTTCTCCTGGAGGACTCGGCAGTGTTTTTGATTCAGCGTTTCAGTCATCGAAGCCCCGCGGCTCGGCGGACTTGTAATCAAGAGAAGCCCCTATTCCCATCAGTTAGCAATTTTAATCAAAGCATAACTTTCATTTTGTGAGTGGGCATCCAGGGGAATTAGTTTGACGAGGCCTGGCTTCTGTTCTGAAAGGGGATGGTCTTCCAGAGAGTCGATGCTCTCTTGTATATATTTAACTAGGAAATAATGTATAAAAGGAAATGATAATATACCGCTTACCTTAGAATGGTGTGTTTGACCCGACATCAGAGCCCCAGACACTTTTTATGAGAAATTGGAGACTTGATACCACTATTGAACTGATAACAATAGTGTGGTGGATCAAGTCATGCTATAACATTATTGTGCATGAAGACGTAGCTGTCTATAAAATAACTTGTTGCCTTAGTGAAATAACAAAAACAGACAATACACATTTTAAGAAACAAATGTAGTCACTTATGTAATGCAGCCAAGTAGTATACAAAAATGTATAGTAGATGCATATTGAATTTATTAAAAACAAAAAGTGAAACAATATTAAAACAATACAAACAAACCTTGGGGGCGCTCGTTGCTGCTGGCGATATCTTGTTGAAAAGTAACCAGTTTGTTTGCTCTGCAACGCCGTCGGAAATGCAGAAGAACGGAAATTTGGGTAACGGGATTCAAACGATCGGACGGTTTGCATGATTGGACGCCTGAAAGCGCGCCTCCTCCCGCGATGACGGGCGGTCTCCCAAACGTGCTTCAGAGTACGCGGCGGACGCGTTGACTCACTGTTCCCTCCGTCTTCCTCCCCGCTGTCGCAGGGCAACTCGGGGCTGGGCTTCAGCATCGCCGGGGGGACCGACAACCCGCACATCGGAGACGACCCCGGGATCTTCATCACGAAGATCATCCCCGGAGGCGCCGCAGCGGAGGACGGACGTCTACGGTCAGTAATCCTCACGCCCTCAGGTTTTTAATAGGAGCTCACCGGATCACAAGGTTCTGCACCTGACGGGGAAGAAAAACCAGCTGAGATGGCAAGAAAGGACGGAGGAGAGAGGTTCCTTATAATAAAGAGTGTGACGTTCAAATAATCTCATCACTTACTAATGGCATTCAAAAGCCTGTATAAATCACTGCTTCCTCTCATCCTCCACTCGATACCCTGCTCTCACTATATTTTTGGCAGAATAAACACTCTCTCTTTGAGAAATGATACCACAGCAGGCGATGCTGATCTCCTACACAAGCAAACCAGGCAGTGAAACCTCTGGCCTTGCTGGTGCTGTTATGGCTCGCAGGAAAGCCTCACCTGAGCAGCATGTTGTGCTGATTCCTCAGATTTCTATGTATGCTTAAAATTAATTTGACCAATAATAAGTCTGTCTTCAACTTGCTCATTTTCCTGTTAACATTTACATTACGTTAATGTTTTCTGACCAAAACATCGCCTTACTTGATCTCAAAGAATCACCTTGTCATTAACGTTTCAGTAATGTTCTTGACAAACCTTGCTAGTAATATCACAAAAATAACTTCTGTCGTGTCCTACCAGATTTCTGACCTGTCCTATCAGAACATATTAGGCTCTGATTAACCTTTTTTAAAATATTAAAATGTGCATAGTTTCTTGATGTTTGAAGAAGCCGGCTGCCTGTGTGTGTGTTTGCGTGCGTGCGTGCATAATGGTGTGCGTGCGTGTGTGCGTGCGTGTGCGCGCGCCCGCCTAGCTCTAGACCATTACTGTTGGATCACAGATAGTAGAAAGGGTACATGAACACCAGCAACATCTAGCAGAACCCAGCGGCTACAAGCCTAGGATAAATCATGCTAACCCTAATTGACGGTCACTCTCTCCAAGGTAGGCAGGGAGCCTAATGCTTTATGGATGGAGAGAGAGTCTAATCCCTTTTCAGAAAGGAGGCCTGACGGGGATTTGGGTTTCTATAACATTATGGAAGTCAGACACGCTACCTTCTGCTGCACTGGGACACTGTAGCAGAACATTAGCCATACTTACTGCAGCCACTGTGTTAAAGGGGCAGGACAGAGCATTTACATGTTTGTCTTGGAGGCTGTTGTTGGTTTAGAATGGTAGGTTTATTAGTTTCGCAGGGTTGTCTGAGTTATAACAATGCTAACTGTATCCACATAGCGCTTTTATCTATAATGGTTCACAGTGGAACAAATAAACATATGAACTAAAGCCCAGAGTAATATAGAGTAACAACTAAAGAGGGATGTTGTGATGATACTTCTATTGATGGAGGAAGGGTTGGTGTGTAAGTACGCAGATTCTTTCACTCTGCTTCCCACTGCTGGAAATGAGTGTGTGTGTGTGCGTGCGTGTGTCTGTCTGTCTGTGTGTGTGTGTGTGTGTGTGTGTGTGTGTGTGTGTGTTGGGGGGAGGGGTGCTGGGTCCCAGCTGGTCTCTATGAAAAGCCCCAGGAGACTTGTGTCCTTGAGTGTTAGAGCATGGATGTTTTGGTCCTCACCTCAGGGAATTCAAACTGAGCCGCTCTCTGGCTCTGACTTTTGAACACGTCTGCGCTCGCCCGCATGCAAACACACACACACACACACACACACACACACACACACACACACACACACACTAACCCATAAAGACACTCTCTCTGTGCCTCTGTATTTCTCTATGCCTCTGCTTATGCGTGTGAATCTACAGGAATATTATGAAAGAAAACAAACCACGGATTGTGTCTTGTAACAATACAACCACCTCCATTCCTCCCTGTCACCCTGCCCACCCTGCCCTTCCTCTCCCAGAGTGAACGACTGCATCCTGCGAGTGAACGACGCGGACGTGTCGGAGGTCTCCCACAGCAAAGCGGTGGAGGCCCTCAAGGTGGCCGGCTCAATCGTGCGCCTGTACGTGCGCCGTCGCAGGCCCATGCTCGAGACCATCATCGAGATCAAGCTCATCAAAGGACCAAAAGGTGGGCGCAGCAGCTAGCTAGCTAGCGCGGACGGAACCGGAAACGAGAGAGCCCTCCTGACCGGAGCCGTCGAGGGTCGCGCGTGGATGTAGACGTAGTTCAGAGTTTGACCTCTGTTGTGGTTTGGTGTTGCTCCGTTTTTTCAGTGGCTTCGGATGACGGGTACGTTTACGTTACATGTAAAGCGTTTAGCTGACTCTCCTGTCCAGCGACCTAAAATGAGCTCAACGTTGGAAAAATCCTCAGTTCCTAGACGGACAAAATTACAGGTAGTCAAGTGCGAGTAGATGCCTCAGAGCCGATGCTTCCAGACAATGTAACAGATTGTTCCTCTGTCCCTAGTATATTTCTCTATACTTACAGCGCTACTGTACGTACGTAAATAAGATTTGTTTTACAAGGCAAAAGCAAGATCCATTGCAAATGCAGGAGGAAGGTAAGGGAGAGGGATACGTGAGGACGAATTACACGAAGCAATGAGTTTTCAAAATGATAGTTTCTATGAAGAGGTGTGTTTGTCGGTCTGGGGCCGCTCGGTACTCGGCTGGACCTGGAGTAACGCTACGCCAGCAGAACACACAACAACACACCTCTCGGACACGAACGCGCCAACTGCTTCCGGTCTAATCGACTTCTCTCTCACGCGCGCAGGGCTTGGCTTCAGTATTGCCGGCGGAGTCGGAAACCAGCACATCCCGGGGGACAACAGCATCTACGTCACCAAGATCATCGATGGCGGGGCGGCGCAGAAGGACACCCGGCTACAGGTCGGGGACAGGCTGCTCATGGTGAGTTCGCTGGGCCGGGCTGTTTGACCACAAGGAGTACCGACTCCGTCCCATCTTTCTGGCTATCCAGGAAGAGTTTCAATAACATTGCGTGACATACCATAACTTTACATTACATGAAAACATAAAATAACATAATACAACTAAATTTCAGATTATCCTTTGTGCATTTACCAGGAACTGTGCTTTGATGACAATGTTCTCCAGGACAGCCTCCTATATTCTCCAGGACAGTCTTCTTTATTCTCCAGCCTAATGATGATTTGAAGTCCTTTACAAACGTTTTGAAACCAGCCAAAGCGAGGCGTTATATTCCCCCATTACTGGCTCTACTCAGTGTCTTAGCATGACGCCTCTTCAGAAGGGCAACCCCCTTGTTTAACCAGGGCTTAATGCATTTACCTCCCTACTGTCCTCCTCTC
>OMKK01033735.1:0-15467 GCA_900302305.1 Polymixia japonica | reverse complement strand
ATCTGTTTGTGTGTGTGTGTTGGAGTGTGTGTGAGTCATGTCAGCCTACCGTGACATGCACACGCAGCGGGGGGCTGAAAGCTGCCAGGTGAAGAGTGTGTAAGCGTGTGTGTCTCACCCGTGCAATAACTGTGGAAGCCATGCGACCCCCAGGAGCCCAGGACAAACTTTAGGATGGAGATGAGCCGGCCGACATTCACTAACAGTCTCTTATCCCCCAGCATGTGTCCGTGTTAGTATATAGAGTTGTGTGTGTGTGAAAGAGGCTAGGTCTAGAGAGTACAGTGAAATGAATTTAAACTCCTCTTCCTTTGCTCTGCACTTAGGCCTTACATCACTTAGGCCTTACATTACTTAGGCCTTACATTACTTAGGCCTTACCTTTCCACCTGCTCTACCTGTACACATTTCTTTTTCACGCTGCAAGCTTAACTATCTCTTCCTTCCAACGGTTGCTGAAGGGACAGAGGATTGGGCACCAGTTCCATAGCACAATTTCCTCCTCTCTAGCTCTCTGCGGTTTGACAGGCCATCTTCTCTCTGTCTGGGGCTTCTTTTCAAGCTTCTGACTACTGACTACTACTACTACTTCTCTGTGATGCTGTTCCCAGCCATCCCCTGCTGACATTCCTGCTAGTCTTCCTATGAAGCTGTAGTAAGACACCATCTCGCCACAGATAAAAAGCTGTGACGTATTGCTGTAAGGACTAGGCAAATTAACAGTGGCCCTGCAGGGTGCAAGTCCTTTTTAGCAGATAAGTGAACTACATTGCATAACCGTAATGTAAAACGGTCTCTAGCGCAATGCCTTGTGGCAGAGTAGGTTGATTATCGGAGAGAAGGCTACCTCCAAGTCTTGTCTTGAAAACTGACAAAAGTTTGGACCAAACAAAGCAAAACCGCTGGTGACAGCCAATGATTGTTTCCCCTCCCCTCGTGGTGTATTTGCCCAATCGGCATCCTGCAACAGGCCAGTATGGAAGGCTGGTTAGCCAATGACGGGTAAGATCCCACCTTGAAACCTCGGGACAACCTAAGACAGGCACAGTCACGATTACTCGGCCTTAAAGTCACTGTGGGCGCTGACTCACTAAACAAGTGACGAGAAGACACAGAAGACGGGACGACACAGGAAAAGCCGTTGGGTTGAGAGGCGGAGGGGGGAACGTGTCATTATCAGACCATGTGATCAATGATGAGCCAAGGAGAAAAGGCAGTCTGTCTGCGAGCAGTCTCAGCATCCGTCAGTCGGTGCTCCTTGGCCTAAAACAAAGGGCCGCTGCTGCTCTCTCAGTGAATGCAGGAGAGCGAGGGAGATATTCTTCCTCCTGACAAAGAGAAAATCATAACTGCAAATTGATCAGGTGCCTCAGAAAAAAAACATGAAAATAGTACATCTCACAATTTTGATAATGGCTGTGACCAATACAGAAAGGAACATCAATATGAAATATTGTTGTGCATCAACTGAGCAAATGGTAGGGGACATAGGTGAATGCCTCACAGTTGCCCTCTCCCTCTGCAGCCAGAGGTCTGGGACTGAATTAAACCAGGTACCAGCAGCCCAGCGCGCTGTGTCCGGTTAGTACTAGTGCAGTACAGCTATTCTCTTCAGAGATGATGGTGATAACCTAGATAACCTTATCACACTGCAGCGGTGGAAGCCTACAGGGATGAGCTGTGGGTTCTGCTGGGTCCAGCTCACACCTCAGACCGCTGTCCTTCTGCGTTCTCCTCTGTCCTCAACAGTTGCCTCCCTTTACCCGATGACCGTTGGGTCAGACACCAGCAGAACTTGATTCCGTTTCTTCCTCAGGCGATTCTCCAGGAACCACGGCCTCCTCTGAACGTGTCACTAATCGTGCTAGTCAGACGATGTGTGCGTGTGAGTGTCTGTTTTCTTTTAACCTGGACCCTGTTTTTGTGTTGCGGTGAACTAGACTCATCCGTCCTCCAACGTGGTTCCAGACTTTGGGGGGGTGGGTGCTAACGCCAGGCGGTAACCTCCTCTCTCCCAGCAGTACTATCAACTTATTTACCAAATCAAGACAATTGTCTTTGCCAGCATCCAGTGCAAGCTTGTAGATGGTGGCTCTGGTTGTGTATGTGTGTATGCATATATATATATATATATGTCTGTGTGTATGCATATATGTGTGTGTGTATGCATATATATATATGTGTGTGTGTGTGCGTATGTATGTAATATTGGGGAAACTGTGTGTGTGTGTGTGCACAACTGCTGGCCTGTGTTGCTTCCCTGTGTCAGAGGTCTGTGTATATCTCCAAGTGGGGGGGGAGTTGGTGAGTATACCTGTCTGGTAAGTACACTTTGGTGCTAGAGTGATGTCAGAGGACACAACACGAGGCCTGGAGGGAGGAAGGCTCCATATGGGCCCAGTAATGCATCTGTGTGTCGCAGTAAAATAAACTAAAGTACCCTTGTGACACCAAGTCCAACTGCACACTGTTTTTCCAGTGTGTTTACATGCATAGAGAGGACAGAGAGGACTTAACTGGCCCACATTTTCTGCACAATGTAGTAGCACAGGGTCACATTCCATACATGGCAGAGTATGACATTAGTTGAGTCGGCAGGTGTGACTGAGAATGCTGGAGGCTGTTTTAAGTGAGCTTGACTCGCCCGAGTGTCAGTTTGTTGATCATTTACCGTTCTTGCTTTTGTTCCCGTACCAGTGCTGTGCGGCAGAGGTTCCCCCGGCTCCTCAAACTGGTAAGACCTGTCACTGTCTTTGATCCTTTCTTTGTCTTGCTGAACACCGTCGCCCTCCTCACCATTTTTTCAGATTATCGGCCCAAAACGCAGATGAGGCAGAGCTTTTTTGAACACCCCACACTACTGAGTCTTTGTTTTGGTAGAAAAAGCCCTTCCTCATCAGCGTTTTGTGGTGATAATCTGAAAAACAGGAATTGCGCAACATGCAATTAATTTCCATAACAATGTCACACTATTCAGCTGGTGATGAAGGAAGAGGAGGGGTCTTGACAAAACATCTGGGCATGTCGAAGATTTTTTTTTTTTTTTTCTTTCTTTCTTCTTCTTTGTTATTTCTGGCAGAGTTGCCCTGCTTCTTCTGTGGTGTCTCCCCTCATGTTTTGTTTCTGTTGCTTGTATTTAGGATGGACATGATCTCCCCCCACCCATAGGTTTTGACGTGGAAACCCCCACAACTATCCCTCCCTGCAAGGTAATTAGTTGGGTTTTATCTCATTGGTCTTATTAAGTGTGATTGAGTCATACTGATATTATATTGACAGCTATGGATAGGCTTCCCCCTTAGGAAGCATGTTGTTACATATATTTTCATTGATGTTTGTTATAGCTGCAGTCCTCCGATAAAAGGCTGTGAATAGAAACAGTGCTCACCTCTGGCTTGATGTCTCCTCACTGTAGCTGAGAAATGTCTTTTATTGTTGTATGATCCAGGGCAGCTGTTTCGGCTCTGAAGAAATCAAGGCTCTCATCCTACACTTCCTGCAACAGTGAGTTTCTATCTTTTACGCCTAGCACTGATCTGAGACCAGCTCATGTTTTTAAAGGAACACAAAGTTTTTTTTCTTTTGTTTTTTTTCTCTTTAATCAACTTACTGTTGTGGGACAAAGGTTGGCAGCGTCTCCGCCTCTTAGTTCAACATCTAGCGTGCCATGGTATGCAGGCACAGGTGTTTGAGATGATGCTATGCTATCTTGCAACATCTGTTAAACGGTGTGCCCTGCGTGCCGTACCGTGCTCAATAGCACTGTACTGATAACTAAATGCTGCACGCAGGTGTAACTCATAGCAATCTTCTCACAGCAGTAAGTTAACCAGTGTTTATTGGCCTAACGTTGATATAATGGTCACTTATCTATATTGCTTTTTATGGAACCTTTATGCATACGCTTCCACAGCGAGAGCTGAAAGAGAATAATGGAGAGACTCAACCCGCTCCACTCAGTAATAAACACAGCATCATTAAGCCATGTTACTATGTTCCAGGTATTACAGTATCTACGACTCAGGGGACAGACAGCCTCTTCTAGATGCCTACCACGATGGCGCCTCCTTATCCCTCCTGACGCCGTACTCCGCCCAGAACCCCTCTAGGTGAGAATACGCACGCATACCTTGCTCAACAGTCACCGGTAACGGCACCGCATGTACACAGGCACCCAGGAACGTGTTCCCCGATCCCCGTTCCTCACACATCCGAAATCTTAGCCTCATTTGCGTGATTCCATCCGTCGCGCTTTGCTTGTCTTTCTTCACAGGAGCAGTCTGGGAGAGTATCACAAAGACACCCGAAACCTGAAGCGGGTCAAAGACTCCAGTGAGTACACCAGTCTATCTGTTGACCTGTCATAGCACATAGTTCACACTAGTTGCTGTCGGTTGTCAGTTGTTCAACTGAAAACATTGAAGCGACCGGTTTAGATGCAAGCTCAGTGGTCGCCAGTTTCTCTACCTGACCTGTTTGGAGCTGCATTGAGTGAACATGACATTGACAAGCTCAGCTATCTTCGTTCACTGAAGACACACTGACTGAACAGCCAGAACGAGAGATGACCACGGGAAGGCGAGAGAGCATTGTTGTGTTGTCAGTCAGACTAAAACACAACTGGTTGTGTCAGGCAGTCAAAATTATTGCTGATAAAAGCAATACATATCTGTGGATATCTTATCTTTATTTAATTGTTTGGTTAAGTACAAAAGTTACATACAGTATATGACTTTTAACCTGTCTCAAATGTTGATCCCTTCAGCGATGCGGTACCGCCTACTGAAGCACACGCGACTAAACGTGGTGGCGTTCCTCAACGAGCTCCCCAAAACTCAGCACGACACCGCCTCCTTCACCGTTGATGTGAACACGTACACGGTTAGTTAACGTTTTGGTCCGTCGGCCAATCCTTGTGATGTGCTTGTACAGTTCCCAGCAACTAATTTCTCTGTCTAACATCTAGCAATTGTTTTCTTTTTCCAGAATACACTACTCTCATTCACAGTCAGTGGAGTGTTCAAAGAAGGTGAGTGTTGACACATTTGTTTACTTAATGTTTTTTACAGGTGTCAAATAAAGCAATTAACCCCAAGAGGAAGGGGTAAATGGGTGGATTTACGCCCGCTTGTATAGTCGGATCCCGAGGCGCAGCCTGCTTTTCTACAACAGTTAGACTACTAGATATTATTAAAAAAAGACACATAGTTGTGAAATGCAATCATTTATTTACGATTGTAGAATAAATTGTAGAATATTCATCCGCGACAGAATATAGTTCTGTGTAACGAGATTGATTGGAAGGCGCATTGATACAGAAAAATGCGGTCCCAAGCGGGATATATCGTGTGATTTACCCCACAAAATGGAGGTCACGTGACGCTTGCTAGCCAATCAGAATCATGGATCCAGACCCTGCTCATTTTAACGTTGTAGAATGTGTAATTTTCAACAACCTCACATTTTTATTTTTATTCAAACCTCAGATGTTTTTATTGTGATGCCTCAACGCTGGTTTGTGTCTCATGTCGATTTGTCTTTGACAGTGGACGGTAAATCACGGGACTCCACCATGGCCTTCTCTCGAGTCTTTGTCACGGTCCCTGCTGGGAACTCTGGGTAAGCCTAATGAGCTCCCCTGGTTTGACGTCCCTGCAGTCCTGCATACATTCCCCTTGCAAATGCTTGTTTGCTATGTTGTCTTGGTTACAAGCAATGTGGTTGTGGGTCAATTTAAAAATTCATTGGGGCAAACCTCATCCCTCCTGGCAAACATACTTGTCTTTCTCTCCTACATCCTGAGTAAAAAAAAGAGTACATTAATTAAAGTTAAAGACTGTAATTCGAATAGCTGCAAACAAAAGACAAAGATTTTTAAGTATGTTACATTTTTTTCATTTTAATTAGCAGATGTCTTTATACAAGAACTAATGTGACACTAATGGAGAAGTAAAAGATTCCATGTTTACATTATTTAAAAACATTTTCTGTTTTGATTTTCAATGGTTAATTGATTTTGATTGATTTTCAACAGTCAATTGAAGTTTCTCAAACCTTTTTCACCTGAAAGTGGGTATTCAACAAATAATCAGGGACTGGGCCCGTGCACCACAAAATGGAAGTCATTTGCCTCAAATATTGGAAACAAATCCTCCTCGTTTTTGCCCCGTTCTTCAGATTGTGTATAGTGAACGACCAGCTCTTCATCCGGCTGGCCACAACAGAGGAGATCCGCAGAGCGTTTGTGGCTCCCGCCCCCACCCCATCTTCGAGCCCTGTGCCCACCCTCACCGCTTCACAGCAGGAGATGCTCTCCGCCTTCTCCCAGAAGTCCGGCATGAACCTTGAGTGGTCCCAGAAGTAAGCCTTTGTCTGTGTGTATGTGTGTGTAAGAATTTGTATTTGTGTACATTAGTGCAACACATGAAAGTATGTTGATGTTAGGTGGCAAACTTTTTATTCATTAATTTTCTTTACCCACTTGTTGTTGTTCAGGGTCGCCAACCTCTTTCACTCAAATGTATTTATGATTATTCTCTGTTGCAGGTGTCTGCAGGACAATGAGTGGGATTTCAACAGAGCTGCACAAATTTTCACTCAGTTAAAGGTAACATAAGTCGCTATAATTTACTGTCATGCCATTGTTCATTCTGGCCATAACACACGTGGATTTGACAGGAGACACTAAATAAAATGCTGTGTCCTCTCTTCTCAGGCGGAAGACAAGATCCCTGATGTTGCATTCATAAAGTGAAGATTTGATGATACCTCCTGTGGAATTGTGATCATTGGTTCTCAGTAAAGAACTGTTATTTTATATGGGCCCTTGTTTATTTCCCTTCTTCCTCTGCCTTTGTGTGTTTCTTTTGAAGTGTATGTAGATCAAGTGAGAATGATTATTTTTACTGATGCTTTGTTTTAACCAAGTGTCAGTTGTTTGATGCAAAGATTGCAGTTATAATAAATTTTGGTTGCTATTGTAACTTTAAGTTTTGGTCATTTGTATAGTGTTCCACTATCTGATTTCATAACAATAAAGTAAAATGCCAATGGCTTTACTTGTGTTCAACTTTGGTTTATGTTGAAAGCAACTAAATCGCTTTACCCAATGTATCAATGTAATTTAGCTATATGTATGAACAAAGCTGTGGTAATGATATAATATAACATAATGCATATCCCTGCACGTATTTCATCGTCGGAGCAAGCAGAGCGCGTTGACCTTACAAAGATGGCGTTGTTTTATAGTCTCTCTTCCGGGTTTTTCCCGTCATCGTGACGTCATTACGTAGCGCCGTCTTTACCATACCATCAGTTCGCGTATGATAACAATAAACAACCCTGAAACAAGAGATACGCGCAAGGACCCGTCGCCTGAATTCGACACAAATGTAGCAAAAATATGAACCGAAACTACAAAAGACAATAGTGGCGTCATCTTATACATCAACGTTGGACTCTCATCGGTCCTGACACAAAGGATTTTCGAGTTTTTGTGTCAAGGGAGGACAAGAGTTACGGTTTACCCCTTCCTTAGCCCCGTTTAGCTAGCGGTGAAGCTCATTCCTTGTTTGCACACTTCGTTTTTGTCTGTTATGCAGTTGCCAGAGGACTGTATTCGCACTTGTTCTCCGCCACCTCTGTGCTCCCTCACCCCGCTCTCTTTGGCCCTATGTCTCGCTGGCTTTTCCCCTGGTCAGGCTCAATCAAGAAGCGGGCCTGTCGATACCTCTTACAGCACTACCTCGGCCACTTCTTGCAGGAACGACTGAGTTTGGATCAGCTGTGCTTGGATTTGTACAATGGCAGCGGTGTCATCAAAGAAATCAACCTCGACGTTTGGGTGAGTTTTCGTAAACGAAAAGAGGGTTGTCAACTTTCCAGCACACGGTCCTGGTGTTTTTGTTGGTGCTCTTGCACCCTTGGCTATTTCGCAATTGGTCTGGAGTCGAGTTCAACAACAATCTCTAACGCCGTGTCGCTGCCTGGCTCGCCTTTCTTCGTCTCATGAATTCGAGGAACAGCAGTTAGAGGAAGCAAATCACGAGTCAATTAATACCTTAGACTGGCAAAATCTCTGGCCCACCTGTTGTTGACGTTTTATCAGTGTCTTAACTTTCTAAGTGGAATACCAGATATTTAGTGGTTCGGCTCATTTTTCTTAGTCATTTTATAATCCACACCCAGAGTGGTAATACAGGTCTGTCTGTTGTTGTTCTATGCACTTTCTCTCTTTCAGTTTGTTTAATTTTTCACTGTTTCCTCTCCCCCCTAGGCGGTCAATGAGCTTTTGGAGTCTCTTGGGGCACCTCTGGAAATTGTGGATGGGTTTGTGAGCAGTATAGCAGTAACCATCCCCTGGCAAGCTCTTGTGACTGACCACTGCACTTTAGAAGTGTCTGGACTTCAGATAACATGCCGACCCAAGTATCGGACCAGTAAGTCACCTGAAAAACTGCCAGAGTAATTGGCCGGATTCAACGATGTAGTACTTTCTTGATCCCCATTGGGAGCATTGCTTTTTGCTTGCAACTCCATGACGGTCAGAGCGCAGGGTCAGCTACATAACGGTGTACCTGGAACAGGTAGGGATTTAGGAGTGTCAGCAGGGAGATACTTGCCAACAAAGGGGCTTAAACTGGGGTCAGTCCAATGATTGAAGGACAGTCCCTCCAACCACTAAGCCACAATATGTCTTCTTTTTTTTTACCTTGTTTTGGCCCAGGTTGGACAAAGTATGGTTCTTGCATTTGTAATCTATGAACAGAATCCCAATTTTACCTCATTCTGCAACAGAATATCTCATTTACTAGTGCAAGGTGTAGGTAGCCATTTTCCCTAAGCTACCAGGTCATGTGCCTGTGATTGACAGCCTTCACCTGAATGTGTATTGGTGTATTGGGGTTGCAGGCCCAGGTCAGTCCGTTGACCCCACATGCACTGACTGCAATGAGCATGATGCAGGGACCCGCCACTGCTCCACAGTGCCATTTTAACTAGAGGCTGCAATTATACAAGAATCACGTAGAACCTCTTTAAATGACGCTGGAGCTTGCAAAATAATATAAAGCACTGAACAAAAAGCTTCAAAGTTGTAACCATAAAGTTCCATGTGTGAGTAACTAAGGGTTAGTATGGGTTGCACATGCTTTTGTTAGATGTTGACATGTAATGGCATAGTCACACAGTATACATGCTGAAAAGTAGTGCATTCTGATCTCTTTGACAAAAGCAGGGCAAAACAAAATGAGAAAATATAGAAAGTAAAGAAAAACAGGCTCAAGAAAAGAAAGTAGGCAATGCAGGTCTCTGTCAGTTTAGCACCATGATTCATCATTTATCCTCAATTACCTTCAGGACAACACCCAAACATGGAAATCACTGAATCCCATTTGGGTTTGTTTGCATTCAGGTGGAGGTTGGGATTCCCAAGGTTGGTCCTCAAGCATGACATCCAGCATGCAGCTGGCTCAGGAGTGCCTGAAGGACCCACCAGAGGCATCCGAAGAGCCACCTGCACCACTGGAAGGGCTTGAGATGTTTGCACAAACCATTGAGACAGGTAGGTTAAAACTGTGTGTGTGTGTATGTGTGTGAGTGAGTGAGTGAGAGAAGGAGAGAGAATTTGAATGACTATTGTTGTTCCATGTTGCATTCAAGGGACAGCAGTAGTTCAAGTTTAAAGAAACAAACATAATTTACACGGACATTGACAAGATTGATATACCCGTGCTTCCATCTTCCATTATCACATAGACAAACTATTCCACAGTAATTTGCAGAATATCATACATGCTTGGCTAGTAGAATGGTAATATGTACCTGGAAATATCTCTCCAGTGACAAGTTGTGCCAATGTCCCTGACCTAACATGTACAGTTAAGCGTAGGACTTTGACTATCTGTGTCAATGAACTTGTTGTGTCTCTCATCTCGTCTGTGTGCACAGTCCTTCGTCGTATCAAAGTCACCTTCCTGGACACCATTGTCCGCATCGAGCACCAGCCCCTGGACCTGGAAACAGGCGTTGCCTTAGAGGTGCACATCAAACGGTAGGTCCTACCTCCTCTTAAAGAGTCCCAAAGGAAAATGTTAAGGAGAGATGGTGAATAACTGACTTAGCCTTTTGATTTTTCCCTCACCTTCATAATATTTTTGTTCGACTTTTTCTGTTTTATTTATTATTTACTTGGATCACACGATGTGTAGGATTTTCTCATGTCTTGCCGTTAAATTATTGTGATGATACTTTGCTAGCAATGATCACATCATTACAAACGGAAGCACCAGTGATCTGACATCCTGCTTTCAATTGGTCTTTAAAACATACTGATAGAATGCACTTCACAGCAGCTATAAAATGTGACATCAGTAGTCATTACAATTCATTTTGCAGTGACATATATTATATTAAACAAACTATAAACTGGTTGGGGATTAGCATGGACAGAATCACACTAAATCTAACCTGAGAGTACTTGCTACAGAGGACATAAGCTTGTACTTTCCAATGCCCCGTCCTCAACATCACCATCGTTACTGGCAACTAGGCACGGCTTCATACATTATTTCAGCTATATCTGCTCTGTTTTTTTTTGGGGGGGGATGACAAATTACTAATCTGAACAGTGCTTCTTCTCTTCTGTGTCTCTTTGGGCAGGAGTTTAAATTATAAATTGGCTAGAGTCATGAACAGATAAAATCAGTTTGCAACCCTTGTTGTGAGTGAGAAACACTGTGAAACTCTCAACTTTGATATACAAGGCACTCTGAGTGAAAATGACGAAGAGGAAGGTGTACGCGAACGAAGGCTCTCGTGAGCCAATACACACACATCGGTGCGATTTGCCAGATCTTTTCTGTAGCAGTGTAAGGTAAAGACAGCAAGTGTTCTGGCCTGAATTCCTGTTTTCTTGTGTGTTTTTTACACAAAACTCACTATGTGTGATGAATTAGATTATTATTATCTCTCCCACTTCAGTGCTGCTCTGATAGCTTAGTGGCAAGAAAGGGTAAAATGGTGGCTGGGAATCAGATTTCATCTTCTCTCCACTCCTAAAGCGTCAGAGCAGATGAGGAGAAGAGGGCCACCATAGATTAGCCTTGTGTTGTCAAAGTGCCTCCAATTATAGCTTTCTACAGTCAGGGCCTGTATTGACAAGGTTGACTGTAGAAGGTATTGCATTTTGTGCTCCAGTCTTCATTATTGGATGTCACAAGAGTCAATGAGCCTGAAACTGACATCTAGGTTTAAATTGTCCACAGTCAATATGGTTGTTGACAATTCGCTGGTCAACTGACAAATACTTACAGTACTTTTGAGCCTGTGTTGAGTAGGGTTGCATTATTATGGCTTAAAATGCCAATCCCGGTTATTTTGCTTGATATTATAATGAAGGTTATTAATTGATGGCATGATAATGTAATCACTGTTATTTGTGCTGATTATTTGAGGAACAAAAATATTGTACTGCATTTTTGGCGTCCTCGACATCTTGATTATTTTCAACAACGGCGCATTTTCTAGCAAATGTACCATCATGGCCGATATGCCAACTGTTCTACAACTATTGATCACGGAAACCAAAATCACGATCATTATACAATCATACGCAGTGGATTTTGTAACCCTATTAGGTCTTGTGTGTCCCTTGGATTTATTCACCTTTGTAAGCGTGCACTACTTTGTTCGACCCCCTGCCTCTTCTGGCTCATTGACAGAGCGTTTCAGAGTTGCAGTGTTTATCAGGGGTCAGTGACCAGAAGGCCTTGCCACTCATACAGCCTAATTCTAACACAGGAAATCTGTTCTTGGAAAACCTGGTAATTTTTATGCCCGATCCTTGGCCTTGTTGGCGAAACACACATGTTAGAGTCGCTGTGTTTATTAAACAGGGTGCGCCTGATCCTAAAATAGGTTAAGAAACTGAAAGTAAGAGTCAGTTTGAACAATCCAGACTGTGGCCAATTAGTTAGATAACTAAATGTTGTAACTCTTGTTAAACATCCGTACTGACTGAGAGAGATCACTTTTTTGGTGATCTCTGTTATAACTCTGGTTATGAGTGTTATTCTTTTGAGTGAAAATTAAGAGTTTTCTTAGATGCCTGAGAGATATACTGTGAACGTGCTCCCGCGTGTGTGCTCTTGTACCTGTACCCCTTACATCTCCATCTACGCTTTTATGTCCTTTGTTTGTTCATATTGTTGACATATATATCTTGTCTGTGTGTGCATGTCCACACTTGCACCCCCTTTTTGTCTGTGTGTGTGTGTGTGTGTGTGTGTGTGTGTGTGTGCTGCCCCCGGGGCTCCAGGCTGGAGTACTGTGACGAGGCAGTGCGGGACCCAGCCAGCCAGACTGCCGTGCCTGTGGACATCCACCAGCCACCCGCCTTCCTGCATAAGATCCTCCAGCTCAGCGCCGTACAGCTGTTCTACGAGAGCACCGGGACGACACAGGTGATGGATTCTACAGAAGAGCTCAAGATCTTTCTTTCTGTCTGTCTGTCCATTTGTTTGTTTACTTAGCATAGTTTTCTTACTTATGTATCTTACATATGTAAATATTTACATATTTTCATAATATCTTGACACACACGATATAGGGCTTACTCCCCAGGAGCCATTTACCTCATTAAGGAATACGCAATATTCCTTATAAGCATTAAAACATTTAAAATCTCTTAAAAACATTCTCACAAGAAATGGTTAAAAAGTCAGCAAATGGGTACCAGCGACCAGAAGGCTGCCTGACTGCTGCAGTCTAGGAAACACTAGTCTGGGTGGGGGGTGGGCATCTCTCTGTACTGTGCTTGTACATTGATGGGAGAGAGACTCTGGCCACCGCTCCATACTCGTTTAGTCTACCAAGTCAAACCAGCCCCCAGAGAGCAGTAGGATACCAGGATACACAATAATGTTCACTGTTGTCACTGGTATTTATGTACAAGCACTTGAACACTCACTCACTCACTCACTCACTCACTCGTGGACTTGTCTTTTCCATTGCTTAGGGTCTATCAACTAAAGACCCCTCAGGTTCAGCCACAGCTAGCGAAGGGGAGGAGGAGGAGGGGGAAGATGATGATGATGAGGAAGGGGAAGAGGAGGAGGAGGAGGATGAAGAGGACGGGCCCCCAGCGGCCCCCTCCTCTCCCCCCCAGCAGCCACTGCTCATAGGAAGCTGCTCTGGTTTCATCGAAACCACCGTTAAGATCAAACAGAACGACATGCTGCCCGGACCAAAGGTGTGTGTGTGTGTGTGAGTGTGTGTGTGTAATTGTATTCATGAGCGCTAGTGCAGTAGATGAAAGTACATGTGACCTCAGATGGCAAACTTTAATTTTCTTTATCCACTCGTGTGTGTGTCCATGTCAATCAGATGGAGTTGGATGGGAAGGTGGGCTGTGTCCACTTGCTGCTGTCTCCAGAACAAATAACTCATCTGACAGACCTGCTGGCAGCTCTCTGTATAGACACAGGTACAACCACACACACACACGCAGGTATAACAATGAAAATAGAACAGTAATAATCACGGAGACCCTGTCACGTCGCAGAGACCTGGGTTTGATTGGTAGCTCAGGTCCTGTCTGCGTGGGGTTGGCAGGTTCTCCTCCTGTCAGCCAGACTGTCCCCCTGCCTCATGCTGGGATGGGCTCCAGCCCTCCGCAACCCTGAGAGAATCAATGAATGGATAATAATTTGGATATTTTCTTTATGTTGAGTAGCACTTTTCATATGACAGCTACAAAGTGCTTTACAAAGGTGTGAATCGGAGTGAGGCACAGTGTATCAAAACAAAAAAGAAAATAATATTATTATTTAATATTATTAACATTAAATCAAAAGCACAGAAAGTATAGCAGGAACCAAAAAGGCATAGTAAGTACATAAACCATATAAAAGGGAGATCAAGGATAAAGAGCAACCATTACATGAAACTACTTCTACAACAATGAGTTTTAAAGGGTGATTTTAAAAGATGGTACTGATTTGTCAGGCAGGGCTTTCAAAGTCTAGAAGCCCCGATGATGCCTTTCATATATTTCTAAGTCCAGCCTCACTCACTGTTATGTCATGCTGGCTGAGCGTTTGTCAGCAAAGCTTCAGTGTTTGAAATAAAATGTGATGACATGCGTTGGAAATTTAGATCTGAGTCACCCAGCTTGAAAGGCAGGCACAAGAGCTAATAGTCTATGGTTTTTTATAAATCAGTCGGGTATATTGCTGCACCTGTTATGATAAAAGCACACCTATTTTCATTTCATTCCACAAGCCATAGAGATGCATACTATAAAGGTCTTTTTAGGTTAGGTTAGATTAGGTTAGGTTAGATTAGATTAGATTCGATTCGATTAACTTTATTAATCCCTGTGGGGAAATTGGGTCATTGTAGCAGAAAGAAAGCATAGTCTATAAATGGATGTTTGTTGTACTGCACACAGACGGTCACCCTGTACTCGTTCTTGCATAGCACAGAGCTAGAGAGTAAGGCTGCGGACGTGTAAATGTCCCTGTAGACCCTGCAGGCTGTGCTGACACTCACCCAAGCTCTGTCCTCGCTCCCCAGAGCCAGAGACTAAAGGCGCGGGGGTGCACAGCCGGCCTCTGGACTCGGACGACCTGCGTCTGATCGAAGAGGACCTCAGCAAGCAGCTGGGCTCCAGTCCCAGAGACAGAGAGTGGGATGAGGACAACGACGACTTCGACCCCTACCTCAGCGGCCTGGAGAATGGAGGTACGGGAGGGCCTCACAAGCATGCAGCGTAGCCTCAGTAGGGACGCTCCCATCAGTAGCTTTTAGGCTAATAATGATCAATGATTTTTTTATTTTGATTTGATTTTTTATATTATAAAATATGAAGAATTTAATTCCAAAACAAGATATGTTCCAGGTGGGAAAAAGTGGCACTTTCGCTTAAAATATAATTTGATAAAAACCAAACGAATACAAAGCAAATGTTAAAGGTACTTTTTAAAGGAGAGTATGTAACTTGGATTATGAAAGTGGCCTACAGACACATTAGAGATACTGAATGATGAATTCCTTTCCAATCTGTGCATCTCTTACATTTAGGAAATAACCCCTTCATGGTATAGATATGGACACAGCGATCTGTCTTAAATGCAACCATTTTTCTGGGCCTGTCAGTTCCTGCTTTCCTCAATGTGCTCAGAGAAGATTGTTGAGCAGGAAATGACTAAAAAACACTCCCGCTCCTTCTGTGACGGAGTGTATGTGACCTACATCCATAGGTTTCACTGTGTGTGCATGTGTGTGTGTTAACGGGTGCTGTGTGTGTGTGTGTGTTTACGGGTGCTGTGTGTGTGTGTGTGTGCGCGCGCGTGTTTGTGCGTGCGCGTGTGTGTGTGCGCGCGTGTGTGTTAACGGGTGCTGTGTGTGTGTTAACGGGTGGTGTGTGTGTGTGTGTGTGTGTGTGTGCGCGCGCGCGTGTGTGCGCG
>OMKK01033731.1:0-10194 GCA_900302305.1 Polymixia japonica | reverse complement strand
GAACATCCTGCCTCGAGCACTGTGTACTAAGACGCTGACTCACTCTGTTGTGGGAAAAACGACTTAGTAGATGGTACAACTAATGCATGTCCTCTGACTTACTTACACACACACGCACACGCTGACCCATAATGTTCTGCATGTACTGTGTTGAGTTGAGTTGAATTGAGTTCATTGTCATCAGTCAGAGTGAACAGCCCCAGCATTGTTTCAAAAACTGTTTTAAAAACAGAGGGAGACTTAGGCCTGGATTCAGCTTCACTCAGAGCGCAGACGCTCCGTGCTCAAATTGGGTGACCTGTTATGAGTGTCCCCTACCTAGAACCCCTCCAACAAAATAAATTGGAACCATGTTAGCTGTTAGCTCACCATAAAATGAAAATATTTCCTAAATTAGACATCTGATGTACTCTAAAGCTGCACTTACTTAGAATACTAACCAGAGAATGCTATTGCTAATGACCGTAAGCAGTTAGCAGTTATTTGGGACAGCAACCTATATGCTACATTCAATACACAACGTAAATTAGGATTTTAACCGATAAACACAACAGAAATTGAGGGACAGGGAGGATCGTGGGGTATTATTATTATTTTCCATACATGCTTTTGTCCATAACTGTACTTAAAGCTTTACTTTCATGTTCAGGCAATGTACGGTATTGGGATTCAAAGTCAAAATCAATAATTTGACAAAAATAGTTCTGTTTAAAAGCTTATTCTGTAAATATTTTGGTTATTTTGACTAGTAGCATTAGACCAGCACCATCAGATGAAGTGGAGAGCTTAGTATCTCTCCTCTGAAACCCCCAGCAATCCATTCAATATTTCAGGGTACGCACCATGACGCAGATCCAGGGCCAACCCTTTGGCCTCATACAGCCCTCCTCCCCACTATAAAGTATGCTTCTTCTGATTTCAGTGAGCAGGGAGTCAGGTGAAACGGATTAGGTCCTTCTTACAGTACAATGGCCTTCAAATCGCTGCGTGATTTAAGAGTCATTGAGAAGTTTTTTGCGTGAACCAGCTGGAGTCTCAGCTGCGCCTCCTCTCTCTGTGTCTCGCTGTGTCATTGCCATGCAGTCCAGATAAAGGAGGAATGTAGGCCCACTGGCATGCATTCATGTGCATAAGGACACTGACATTAATGCATGTGGGTAAACAAAAGGGCTACAGCCGGTTCACTTTAAATTCACTCAAGCGTGCGATTTATTTGCTAGAGATACAGCATCAATTCTCAGTTATTTAGTTTTATTAGTTTTCACAAATTAATTTTTGAAGAAAATCCACTTCCCGAATGAACTGAATTCACCAGTCCTGACAAACAGACGTTTTCAGGGCAGTTTTTCACAAGTACAAATACTATGATGCAAGTACACTTGATATCACTACAAACTACAGGAAGTCCTCTGACTATAATCAGACAGGGAGCATCTCCTCCTCCTGTCCATCCATCCTCATCCCCCGCACTCCCATGGTGCTCAGCTGACAGGAGGGTACAACACGCACAAACACAAAGACATCATTCACGCACCATCCCCCTGCAGCCTATCACTGCTTACATAACCCTTACAAGAAGCTTTGTGTTTCAGTCCTTGGGGCTAAATGAGACAAACTTGAGGTGTTTCCAAGAAGGTGAAGCCCTTTAGGGTGGAATTCCATGTGGAATTCCATTCAGGATTCTCAGCTGATGGTCCTAACGACATCACCTGCTATCTTCACACATCTGAATGCGTCAGAGTGCAGTGAGGACATTGTAGAGCATCATTCACTGTGCTTAACCAGTAAGACTCCTTTGGGTAGATTACTGCTCTTAATCTGGAGTACAGTGGGTTTTGTCATCAGGCCTGACCTCTGTCTTTTACAACTTTAGTTGATCAGTCTGACCTCCCTGTCATGTGCGTAATAAATGGTCGTTAGGCTTCTATTCCCATTTGGCTAAATTTTAAGTTTAATTGTAAAATGTAATGGCCAATGTTTAAAAAAAATCATTTGACACCCTTTCTCATGAAATGATTTCTAGCATAAAAAATAAACTATTTATGTTAGACAGACATCTGCTAATAAAATATTCACATTATTGATTGCAGTAAATCATCTTTACCGTGGAACTGTGAAGTGATTCATTTCAAGTAACAGTTATTCCTAAAAAAAAAAATAAAGCATTTTAAAAACCTTCCATTTTATACCTACCATTAAATACAATGGCGCCTGCACTCAGGAGACTGAAATATAGTGTTATTAGACTGGTAAATAATTTCAGTCTTAAACTGTTTGTATTGTTGGTATTATGCAGACACAGTCATGAAGCCAAGTAGACTTTTGTCAAGATTAATCCTAGGACACGGTTTTAAATTGGATTATTCACAGAGATCAAATTATGATATATCCACAGGAAATTGTTTGGCAGAGATGGCTACAATACTTCTGAAACAGCAGAGATTCTTCCGATACACAAGGCGCAGCTGTGCCGTATTTATAGCTACAACAGCACAGTCTGAGGTACGCTGCGTGCCACGCCGAAATCCCTCCCCGGGCGCTTATTTTTTGTTTACAAAACACAACATTCTTAAAGTCGCTTGGTTCTCTGTGATCGTGCAGATAGAAGGAGAGCATCGTTTTCTTTCAAACACAGATGCGGGCATTCAACTTTGGGTGTCAATCTGTATGCAGACCATGTCGGCTGGGAAGACCATCAGCATCACAGCAGACTAACAAAGCTGAAATTCATACAGGCTGTCTGGTGATGGTGCCGGTTGCCAGTTCGCCAAGAAGAGGTCTACTTCTCTAAGGCCTGTATTGTTTGTTCAGGGATGAAGTCTGACTCATCCACCACCAGTGTCCTCCTCTGCATGGTGCTCAGTCCCCAACATCGCCAGAGCTGCCACCACCCACTAGAAATCACGGCCCACTGCCTTCATAATGTCTTCCTACAGTGGAACGACTGAGCTGGAGGCCCAAACGTACTTTTCAAGTTATTGAAGATGATTGGTGATACTGCTATAGGCAACAAAAATATTTTTTAGCAGTTCCTGTTGTAAAAACATGTCTAGAAATTGAACAAACACATCCAAATGTAAAGTGTAATAGCATTTATATATGGTTTAGAATAATGCTGATTCCATTTTATTGTTAATCAGTTTGTGTCTATGAGGAAATGGGAATGGATGAATGCATGATTGGGTGTCCAGTGTAACGGACAGACAGAAGTATCCTAAAAAATGTAACTGAGTTCAGTTCAAACAGTGTGGGGGAGATTATCAGTGCTTTACCGCCCCCTAGTGGATCACACGCTGCAGCAAAATATTCGACGTCACGTCCGGCGCAGGATAATTCACTACACTACATTGGACGCGGTGGGTTAGAGAGGTAAGTCAGCGACTATCTAGTGCCATCTAAGTTAAATTCATTAAATCTAGTATTATTGAACTTCGAGAAATAATCGCGCTACTCTTGTTCTATGACAAACTTGCAATATTATCCAGTCTTGTTAAAGAGAATGTTTTAAAGTATCGACTTGTAAATACCACGCTGCCCTTCATAGTGTGTTACACCGGCATGCATTGATTGTAACGGATGTTTTCTTATTGCTTGTAGGCTGACTGTATAATCTACAAGTTATTTGTCTGCAGGAGCCACATGAAAAGGTAGGATTGTCCTTTATAAGCGTTTGACTTCTTCGTGGCAAACGCCCCAATTTATGTCATCTTAATAAAGCTGCACGTGGATATTAATTTGTTGCTCAGGAAATTACATTTTAGCAAAAAGCTTCAGGTTGTTATTGAGGTGTTTGTAGGTGTGAGACTGTAACATGCTTGCAGGACGTTCAGCGAGGCTCGGCCTGCGGTGGCTCTGACCTTTCCTATAGTGTCTGCTAGAGAAACCTGGGGCTGTTTGAGGCCTTGTTGTGACTATTTCATGGCAAGGTTATAGGTAAACCTCAGACAAATGCTTTGTTGACAAAGTAAACCTTTGGCAAACTGTGCCCCTTGTTTGGTACGTTGTCGTTAATCGGGAATGTTACTTTCTAGTGCCCACAGTATGATGCCAGTGAACGTCCTGCTCAGACGTCTGACGCCCCAAGTAGGAAGCTGAACACGAGGTCAAGAGGTACGTTTTTACCAATTCCTTTACACACTTTGCAGTTAATTTTTTTTAGATATTCTAAAGATTGGGTTTCATAAAATCACATTGTCTGTTAACATTTGCCACAACAATGGCTGTTTCTCTGGTAGTTGTGTCTCTAACTGCATTCAAATTTAAATTCAAATTGCTTTTTCCTGCCCTCAACTGTTTAAATTGCTTGTATGGAAATTGCAAAAGTGGCATCCAAATTACACAATCATCCGATCATGCCAGGTAACCATAACTGGGCAGGTTTGAACATTCCCAAATCAGATTTGAATAATCAGATATACAAAATCTGCTTTGGGAATGTTTAACCTGTTTATGCATCCTGTCCTGATCAGAGGACAAAAATGTAACTGTATGAATAGACTGCTTTATTCAGTAATGCCTGTAGGATATCTAAAGCAGTGTTTTTCCATAGCGTAGTGATGGACAATTTCAAACTGCAAGGACCTTGCTTGGTAAAACGCTTTACTTTTGAAGTACAAAATGGTAACATTTTGTGCAGGAAATTACAATTTTGCAAACATGCCAAAACACGTCAAGTTAGTGAACTGTAGGTCTGAGACTGTAACATGCTTGCAGGCCGTTCAGCGAGGCTTGGCCTGTGGTGGCTTTGACCTTTCCTATGGTGTCTGCTAGAGAAAGCTGGGGCTGTTTGAGGCCTTGCTGTGTGTCTGTCTTGGCAGGGTTATAGGTAAACCTCAGACAAATAATTTGACCTTTGGCAAAATGTGCCTTTATTCGGCATGTTATCGTTCAACAGAATAAAGGTGAAATGTTCTTTTCCAGAACCGAAGCACGATGCCAACGACTGCCCTGCTCGGGCCTCCTGCCTGACATCTCATGCTGAAGAAGGCATTTGAAAACCAGGTCAGCATATATTGACAAACATGTTTGGGTTGCTTTTTTTTTTTTTAATGAAAATTTTATTAACCAATTAAGCCAGGATGAATAAACTGCAAGTTTGAACGACACCCCGAGGTGGTCAGGCTCATTAGATCCCAATGCTAGCAAAATTTGTTCTGGGACCATTGGTTAAGTTTCAAATTAAGTATAGCCAAAAGATTCTTTAGAGAAGGGGTGCTGAACCATGTGACCTCGAGAGCAATGTGTACGCAGGCTTTCATTCCAACCAGTCACTACACCAGCTGACTTCACTTATAAGCATGTATTTAGCTTGTTATTGTTTAACAGAATAAAAAGTAAATGTTATTTTCCAGAGCCAACGCAATAACACCAATGACTGCCCTGTTTGGGCCTCCTGACGGATATCTGATGTTGAAGAAGGCATTTAAGCACCAGGTCTAAAATGAGGTAGGGTTTTTGTTTTTTTGGCCACGTGACACGGGTACATTTGTCACGCCAGGACAAATGAGCTGGTATGATTTGTGCAGGCCGTTCAGCGAGGCTTAGCTTGTGGTGGCTCTGACCTTTCCTGTAGTGTCTGCTAGAGAGAGTTGAGGATGTTTGAGGCCTTGCTGTGTCTCTTCACGGCAGGGTTATAGGTAACCCTCATACATTGTAACTGTCGATGTCATGCCCAGTGTTTTCTTGTTCTGTTGTCGCCCAGTAGAACGTTAATTGAAACCCTCTTGTTCTCCAGGATCGGAATGACTCCCTCGGGCTCCAGGGGTTTTGGCTGACTACTGTTAAATGCAAAGAAGGCGTCAAATCAAAGGTCTCAAACCATGAGGTAAGTTAAACAAACTCTACAAAGGTAGAAACTCGCATTCAAAATATCAAGGTATCCCTTCAAGGCAATCTGTTTAAGGTAGCAGTTTGTGTACTGTCTTATAATGGTGTTTGTTGGTGGGGTTTTCAAATTGTCTTTTCTTTTCTATCTTTAGGCATCGTCCGAGAGTTGGAGGATCACACTTCATCTGTTGCGCTCATGTGATGAGTAATGGCAGGACCCGTATTTAGACTGGCCAGGTCTTACAGATAAGCCTCCAGTGTTCACATACAATTTGTTTTGCTAAGCTGTGGATTTTGTGCTCCAAATAAACACAGTATCATTATCAGGAAGCTGTTTGACCTGTACATCTGCTAATTAAATATTTTGTATTCACAAATGTTGACAAGTGGACAGTGTATTTGTCAGATCAGTGTTGATAATGACAGTATGAATTATGAATATTTAAAGAATCGTCACTTCAAACTTGTGTCTCTGAAGCCCATGTCAATTCAAATGCTGTTAAAATAAAATTCCACTTGGATAAACTGCAGTTGTGTTGTGACTCACACTAGAGCAGTGTTTCTCAATCCTGGTCCCACTTTCAGAGCCGCTGATTTGCATGGAAGATTACCGTTGCATGAACTACAATGACGTTAATATTTACAGTAAGGGAACAACCCATTGTCATGATTCCTGGATTATTATGGAAACATATATACCGTGTACTCCATACAACGGAAGTAATAAACATAGTTAGTTTCACCCACCGTTTATTTTAGGTTCTATAATCTCTTTCCAAACAAGGACAAGTAATAAGACCACGTTTAACTGAAAACATGGAACTGAGAATTTATTTAAAACGCCAAAATCTCATCCTTAGTATGACGATTGACCCGTTTTTTTGTTTGGGAGGACATACTCTATGAGTGAATATTAATCCCAGGCTAACCCTTATTTGACCTGTAGTACGACTCAGACTACGAACCTTGGACTGGAAAACAACTCAAACAAGGATATAACTACACAACAAGCAGCGCCATGTTGCTGGACTTTTCAACCAGACTGTGTTGCGTTGGATCGCATCTTACATTCACTTTCGATTTACTCTTGTCCTGATAGACTGCGTTGGACAGGAATCAAGCAAATAGATACAATCGAGGAAATGTAATCGTGGATACGTGTGAAGCAGGCTATGAATAACGCTTCTCAGCCTATAAAAATATATCGTTTTCTTTATTTGCGTTGGTTAATCCACGCTAGAAACGGGGTCTTGTTAACGAGTATTTTATATCTCTAAATCTCAATTCATTTCACCCATTGCGCTTATGAGCCAGTGACCTTGTATATTATATAAGTTTAGTACAAGTAACGAGTTTGGACATGAGAGGCAAACTTTTTCATAAAACCTAAAACGGAATAACCTTTTAAACTTTTGACAAGTGTAACTTGGATCCTAACGATCCACCTTTTAATCCTACAGTATTGCCAACACCGCGACGATGGAAAAAAGGGGGATCGGGATTGAGGTTTTGGACGTCCCGGAAATAGGTCCTGATGAGCGAATCGTGGATAAACTTCTCATACATTTTCTGCGACCGCGTCACGGCGGCGGGGAGGTGAAGAGGGTGATCTACCCGTCCTGCCGTCCACATCAGGCCTTGGTCATATTTGAGGAGCCAGAGGGTAAGTCACATCAAAAATGTTATTTGCGACTTCATGATATTAAATATTGCGAGTTGAACTGAAAGTAATGATTAATTAATACAAATCGGCTATTAGATCATTTATGCCTGTTGTCTGTCAGGGTTTCATATTGAGCACACACACGCTGAATACAGTGTGTTTACTTCCCCAGTCGCTGCCCGTGTATTGCAACATCGCCCCCACGTGTTGGAGGTGGATAACCGACACTTTCCTTTAAGGGTTAACGCTGCTGACAGGCCTGAGGTAATTGTGCATTGGCATCATCATCATCATGCATCATCACCCAGTTGTTTATGCAAATTATGTGGTTGCCTCTGATTGATAGATTAATTTACTCATTCAGAATTGTGTGTCTCTCTGTGCGTGTCTCTCTCTCTGTGCGTGTGTGTCCTCGTTTTTGTCATTCTTAGGTGGACATACCGGTGGAGGCCACTCTGAACATTAGCATGTTTCCCAATAAGGCAGGGGTACGACAGCTCCTCAACATGCATGGCTTTGAGATGACTGAGCTGGCTAGAGATCGGCTGCGTATCAGGGGTTCCTTTATGATGCTAACATCTGTGAAAACCCATTTGGAGAAGCTTCTGAAGTCACAAACCAAGACCCAGAACAGCCCCTCCTCATCATCACCTGTACACAACGGACACAAGCATTCCTCTGGAGCCATACGGAAACACTACACTGAAGGCAGCTCAAAGCAAACTCCTCCTGGATATGGGGCGGCTCAGTCTCTGAGAAAAGATCAACACCCCTCTACCAGGCCAGGAAGTGTGTCTTTTGCTGCTGACGCAGATGTCTTGCTTTATGCCCAGTGTCACAGGAAAGATGACATTGCCGTCATCGTACAGAGCCATAACGTTACACTGGATGAGTTTCCCGTTGGCCCAGGCATAAGACATGTCGTAGTATTCGGAGGAAGTGCAAAGCCTGCCAGTGAGAAACTGCAGAGCCTTCTTGACAATCTCACCAAAACTCTACGCACACAGGAAATTCCTCTGGCGGACCTTGATCATGACATTCAAGTGAAGATGGGTAAGCAAATTCAGACATTCAAAGGTATTTATCCTTCAGTGGCAATCAGTCAGTTGGAAGACACAATTCGCCTCATAGGGCCATCTGCCGATAGTTATGAGATGAAGCAGAGGCTTTTGGGAAAGCCCATAGTCCAGTCAACACAGGTACGAACAGGGAGGACGTTCGACAGAGGCTCAAGGCCGAGGAGTAGCTCTCTATCCAGAATCAAGTCAAAGGAGAAGACAGAGGCCATTGCTAAAACACCTCCTGTTGGCGCAAGCGGTTATTCTCCATCAAAGTACCAGGGTGACAAAGGAGCATACCCTGAGGAGCGGGAGGAGGAAGCTGGAGCTCTTGTGAAACAAAATGGAGGTCCGAGGGGAAGGAGCTACTCTGAATCCCGTGAAAAGGTCTTGTCAGGAAAGGCCGCAGCTTCTCAGAGACATGAGAAAGAAAACAAATGGCTGCCTGCATGGGAAAACATTAAAAAACCACTGCAAATGATTAATACAAAAGAAATTAAACAAAAGTTTAAAAAAAACAAGAAACAATAGAATGGGGAGGTTATATATGTAAAGTCTGGGAAGTTGCCTTATTTAATTTTTTATGTTCTCTCTAATGTTTGTTGTTTATGTAGTCTGTCAAAATATCTTTATGTACACTTATGATTTATTTGGTTAAATGACATGCTACTAATTCGTTTTTAAGTATTTATTTGTAATTTAGTGTTCTTGAACAGACAATTGTTCCAAAGTCTGCTGTTGTGCTCCACTGAGTCTGGGTTATTATACTCAGTTACAACGGTTACAAGAGATGACTAAGTACACAACATATTTTGTCACATACCCCTCTTTCCCTGATTTACGTCTCCCTCTTCCACATCTTCTTCCTCTATTCGCTCTAATATACTCTTATCTGAAGTTAAAATTACCTCTCATCTCTACCACTCTTTCAATCCTATGACTCCGACCTTTGCATTTCTGAGTTGCTTGTAATGTTTGTGATCTAGGAATTGAAGTTTATTCCACTATTGATTCTAAGTCACTCTGGATGAGAGCATCAGCTGAATACATCAAACGATGTATATCCAAAATGTACAAAACTAGTAATTACAGAAATGGCATGCTAGATACTTGTTGGCCATTAAACAAACTCAACATTAACAATGAAACACTATGGGTGATTTAAAATGTGTCCAGTGAGGATGGCTTCCTCACAAGATCATTTTCATCAATTGTTGTTATTATTATTATTATTATTATTTTTTTAGTTTACAACTGAACCTCAAATATAGGTTTGAGGCTAAGGTCCCGAATATCTTCTTTGTTCATGAGACCTGTTATTCAAGCAAGATCTTTGTGTTGTTTCACAGGTGTCTCTGTAATCATCTTCTATTTATAACTATTATACGTTTCCTTACATTCTATTTGTTTACACCTGTAGATTACACCTGTAGGATGTTGATAAGACAAGACAAGACAAGATCAACTTCATTAGTCTCAGTGGTGAAATTTCAGTGTCACAACAGGGCAAAGAGGAAAAGCACACAAGTAGTAACGAGTGGTAACAGCAACTGCTGGGTTCATAAACTATAACACACCACATTGAAATAAACAATAAGCAACAATACACTAGATAACACAACGACACTAGAATGTGTTGACTAAAAA
>OMKK01033730.1:0-11793 GCA_900302305.1 Polymixia japonica | reverse complement strand
AAACAAGTAGGGCAACTCTCAGAAATTATTAAGAACTGTTATGGAGCAAACAGTCATCGGTTCTCAATTATGACGTCACAACAACGGTTTTTATCTCCAACTGAAAAAAAACAACTCAGAAATTAGCCGACTTTCCTTCAGCGGGGCCTCAAGCAGTTGGAAGTCACCACTGTGTGAGCTGGGTTTTTCTGCTGTAAGCCCCTATACCGGCCTCTGTCTCCACACACACTGACACAGCAGCAGACATTCTTGGCGAAAAAGTGGAAGATAGCACCAGCAGGAGATAAGATGATAAGAAGTGACTGTCGTGACTTGTACGTTGACTCCCGAGCGAAAATTAGAGCACGAAATAACTGAAGGAATTCCTTCACGAAACGTCCACGGGGCAGCGGGTACAACAGACCGTACTACACTATGGTATTTGAATCAGAGAATGGGCCTGTTGTATAGATCTGGAAAGGTGGTAGGCGTTGTCCGAACACAGCCAAAGTCACCACAGACGTCTGGTATAGTAGTAATACATCGCACAGTAAAGACACCAAAAATGAATAAATAAATACATTGAAAAAAAACAAAACAGTTGGTTTTGGGGACCAGGTCTTGAGACATCAAAACTACGGTCCAAAAACACTGAGCGAGATGGAGAGGGTTGTCGTGGTCCATTACAAACATTTTTCGCCCCAGGGACGGGTCTCCAGCTGCACTTCATAAGCGTTCCTCTGACCAAAGACGCAGGTTAATAAAAACGTCTCAGACCAAGGTTTTCAATCTGGGCCTCCAAAAGCTTGACTTCATTATTTCAATTTCCTCCGCCCAACTCGTACGGGTGACTCCATTTTCAATTTCCTATTATGAACATTCCAACCTCCTGCGTACTCGGAGACCTGGCAGACTACAGGGGACATGGCTTGTTGACTGACCTGGTTGTCATTACTCGTTAGTTTCCACAGACCCAATGCTCTCCACAGTCTCCGTACGGCATCACAGAAACTGTCCCATTTTAATTAGTGAAGGCTTATCTAATGGATTCCCCATCCTGCATGCAAGAACACATTCTGTTATACAGTTCTGGAATATCACCAATTCTACTCTACTCTACTGTACTGTACTCTACTCTTCTACTCTACTGTACTGTGCTCTACTACTTTACTGTACTCTACTGTACTCTACTATTCTATTAAATTCTATTCACACAGATAAACATGAGCCATTGTACTGAATGTGTTTTCCATCAGGCCCTTGTGCAAAATGGAAGCCACCATGATGTCATGCACATTCCTCTGCCAGTGTATCATAGTGTCAGCTCTTATAATTTAGGTAATGTAGGCCGCTCGATATCACAAGTGACAACCTGTTGATGTCTTTTTGCTGCGTAGCAAGGGAGTTGCTAGGCTCTTCTCTAGTCAGCAATTAATTTCAACTCTGGCCAAGGGTGGGTGTGACAGCCCAAGTGGCTCGGAGGGTTTGTCAGCGGGCCAAGAGTTAGAGCGGGGGGGAGGGGGAGAGAGAGGTGGAGAGATAAAGAGAGAGAGAGAGAGAAAGAGAGAGAGGGAGGGAGAGAGAGATTCTTTCAGCTGACTTTATTTTTATGACCGGCAAACCACAGTAAACAAACAAAAAAGCATATAAATTGTTCATGGACTACCATCTAAAACCAAAGCCCTGGAAACAGTTCTGTAGCAAACAACAAGTCTCTTAAATGAGAGGCATACAACTAAAGTGGTCTTAGTTTAAGATATTTTATTCAATGACTGCGGCTTTGCATCTTATGCAGAGGGAATGAACCCTGTCTATATACAATATTGATCCTTGGTTCTGACCGTGCTGATTGGATGAGTCAGTGCAAATTTAAATGAAAAGCACATTGCTCCTAGTACTCTTGAAACACACAAAGTTGTTTGCGATAATTAAACGTCTGCCCTGATTAAACAAAATGGACTCTTATCCTGGTATCATGTCAAACAAGCTGAAGTTCTGTTCCAGATGTTTTGTAGCAGGTAACGGTTACGGCACGAACTGAATGTGTCTGCAATACGCTTGCCTTGTCACGTGAAAGTACAAAAAGTAAAAACACAGTGTTTGTTTGGAGAAGCACAAGGCAAAGCGATTTCTCATTTCCCTTCCTTTAGCTGGAAAGAGAGTGTTTTGAAACAGAAGTGTGGGCATCTTGACAGTGAGGAAGAATCCTTCCCGGTAGTGTCATTTAGAGAAGCTGGCGTTAAGGCCTTCCTCCAGCCAATGTTACTTCCTGCTTTCTCCAAATGGAAAATAGTGGTGTGGTTAACAATCGAACCTCACACACTAGCAACACCATGGCAACCAGTGATAAACAAAGTGCATTCTCACTGGCACTGTAGTTGTTAGGGGTGACTTGGATAGTGACACGTCACTTTTTGCCAAGTACTGTTTTCTGAGGAGGTTGAAATTTGCCACAAAAATCACTTATTTGTCACAAATGTATGGTGGAATCAATTCATAGCCGCAGGAGTTGGAATAGGACAATAATAAACAGCTCGAAAATGCTAAACAAATACTCAAGGTGGGCTTTAATATCAAAAGCATGTCTCCATGATGTTTCCTCCGTCAGAGAGACACCTTTGAAGTCTATATTTTCTCATCTTCTACATGGCTCCTCCCCTCCGTAAGAGGAGTGCAAAGGTCGAGTCAACTTTATTTATAAAACACATTTATCGACAATCAAGTTTGACCAAAGTGCTGTACAAGTGATAGAGTGTCAATCCAGACAAATAAATCCACACAAATACAACCCGTGCATCAGATAATCAGGACCGAAAAGCACACCGCACTCGATCACGCGCGTTCACCCGACCAGACGCCTGTATTCACACCACCGTACACGCGCGTCACACGCACACATCCAGGGTCAGATCGTACGCATTCAAAGGCTGAGGAACACAAGCGGGGTTTTGAGGCAGGTTTTGAACCGCTGGAGGAGGCAGATGGGATATAATGAGGTAGGCTGTTCCACAGTCTGGGGGGGCTGCGACCGCAATGGACCGATCACCCCGAGCACCGCAAGAGAAATCAAACATTAAAAGATGAATAGTTTTTGCAGTCATAGAAAAAAGAAGTAAATGGTTAGTTTCAACTTGAAACTTGGCTGAACAGATTAAATGAGTACTTCTGGATGAGCGACGTTTTGAACTAGAGTGTTTTAAATAAATCTAACTCTTGCACTATGTAATCAAAATCTGCGCAATTCAAAATAGCCACATTAGCAGCATTGCAAATTGCAGTATGTGAGTTACAAAATCCATATTTTATTCCTGTTCAGGCAGTTTCTTTGTATATTGTGCTCTGTTTTTGTTTAACACTAGGTCTATTCATTTGGTTGTGGTCATTTACTCTGTGGAGTGAACATCTGGTCTCGCTAAAGTGCTATTAGCAGCTAGCTTATAATTGGCCCTGACCCCTTATTCTGAGAGGTTGTTGGTCAGAAGAGGTCGGCTAGTTTAGGAACAGGAAAATTAACTTCCTGTTATTCAATGATAATGACTGCATTAGGTGCAAAGTTAGCCAAGGGTCAATAGAAAGAACATAACACATAGCAAAGTAAAGATACTGTCAGTTTAACATGGTAAACATGGCTCTTATGGGAAAAGAAACTGGGAGTCTGTGTATCTGAAGTCTAGAAGATCTAGAAGATCTCCATACTGAATTAGGAAATGGTTTGGACTGGTAGTTATTATACTTTCTTCTTAGTTTCTTAGTTTAAAATAATATACCAAAAAAAAAATGGATCCATCAGAAACTGTCTCTGCAAACTCCATTCCGGTGTCATCTTCGCGACAAGAGTGTGCAGATGATGTCCTGTGCACGTGAATGTGCTTCTTAGTGCATGAACTCTTTGCTTCTCTGCTGCTGCTGTGCGCGCTCACTGTCAAACAACACACGCACGGCGCGCTGCAAGAACGCTCCTCTTTAGCATTACTTGGTATCTGATCTAAACCAAAATCTGCGGTATCGCCCGCCCCTAAATGTGCTTTGATATTTTATTGTTGTTTTTTTTTTTTTGTTAAGAGAAAAATAAACTTTTACTGTAATCTTTGAAGCTATGTATTGCCTGCAGAGATTGGAAAAACTCCTTATTGAGGTGACCGCTCACTGCTGGTCACGAAGAGAGAGAGAGGGCCTCAGGCTTTGCTGTTTTTGCTTCTAAATAACTCCATATGGCGAGGGTCTGGACATCCAGCCGACTTCTGAGACTGTGGCAGACTGGAGCAGCGTAAACCTAGCGTCTCATCTGAACAGGGCCACGGGCTGCCGCATATGTTCTAAAGAGCAGCATCTGTCCCCAGCACTCCTCCATAGCTCTTGATATCCACCTCGCCAAAGGTCAAAGGGCGCCGACGATGATGTGGCTCACCTTCTGCAATTTAAGACGACTCAAAGCGTTCAGAGTTTGTTCCCCCGTATGTTGGTAGAACTCAGATTTTCCTAGACAGTCGCGATGGCGCGGAGTTTAGTAGCGAGAGGATTTTTATTAAATTCGACGCCCCTTGTTCTTGTACGCTTGGATCCCGTTTTGTTTGGGAAGTGTTCTTGGAGTGAACCTTGAGCACTGACGCATGGTGAGAGTGAATGCTAGGCACTGGGACTGGATTGTTGAATGACCAGGGAAAGAAAGATTACAACAGGTAACAAGGACCTACTGCTGGGAGACAGATGGTTGAGCCAACAATAAGGGCCTCGTACATTGAGGGGTGGGTGTGTGTGTGTGTGTGTGTGTGTGTGTGTGTGTGTGTGTGTGTGTGTGTGTGTGCGTGCGCGCGGGTGCTCTCATGTGTGCGTAAGTCCTTCTTTTATTGACTGCCCGTTTGTCCAACAAGCGATGGAGAAAGTCTCTTGAGCGACTGTTTCACAGAGCAGTTATCAACATTTCTTTGGGGTTGCTCATTCTCCTTCTCAAATGAGCTCTATAAAAGTGGCTACCCATGAGCTAAAATACTCACCTCTGGCTGCTGAGTTTCACAGCGCTGAAACAAGCCAAGTAAACTGTTCTAGGTTAACAATGTAGTTCTCATCTGCAGGGTTGTAAGTAATGAAGTAACAGTAAAATGATTTTTAAAAAAAGGTAACTCTAGTCCAGTGCAGAAAAACAACAGGATCAAATTACAGTGACTTGAAGTGAAGTACTCAGTACATGTACATGGGAAAAGGTATTTTGACTCAGATTACAGACACAAACCACCATTGTAGTTTCATGTCGGTTAACCATAGTTATAGATGGTGATAATACCACTATTCAAACTGATGTAATTGTTAATTACTGTGTTTTCGAAGTAAAATGACTGGAGTGTTTTACTAAAGTTATGTAATCCCATAAATAATCTTTGCAATTTAAACAGGCAGTCAGTCTGCAAAGATTTACATTTTAAATGTACCTCTCCCAACTGTGCTAATCCACATCACAAAATCTTCAATAAAGATATTCCAGAATAAATCCAGAATAATTTCACAGTGATGTTCTGATTAAACAATGTTTGCTCAAAAGCACTGAACACAAATGTCCCTGTTTTCCTGAACATTTTCTAAGACATTATACATGTTCTGGAATTTAAGACCCAATAATATGAATGACGTAGAAACCAAGCAGCGAAGGACCCAGAGGACGCAGACATGCACACAATCTGTATTATGACTATAATAAATAAGAATGAATATGAGTTAAGCATGCAAGCATGGCACAAATGAATCACAGTGGGGCTTCAATTCCCGGTTCCAGCCACTGTAATCGATAGGGGAAACTCTCACCCCCGACCTCCTCCCCCGCGGGAAAAAATGTACAACTCAGAGAGTCTAACCGCATTCATCCCCAGAGGAACACAGCCCCCTGCACCAGCTTGGACGTCTGCCAGCGTATGATTCATTGCTTCAACTATCTCCTTCACGGTGCCAAGACAGAATCATATGGATTACCCACATGCACCCGCACTCACACACACACACACACACACACACACACACACACACACACTTACTGGACACGTACGCACAAGTGCACAGTGCACGGAAACGCACGCGCACGTACGTACATACGCGCAAGCACAAGCACAGGTATGTGCAAACGCGCGCGCGCACGTGCACGGGCACGCATGCGTACGGACACGTGCACGTACAGACACACACTCACACACACACACACACACACATATATACAAACTGTTGCCCTATCTGGCAGAGTGAGCTATTTTCTGGAAGTGAACTTGTTGGCTGTGGTGGCTCTCCACACTAAATAGCGAGGCTAACCAGTGTTTGCTTAGTGGAAATCCCTTTGGCATGTGTAGAGTGAGATGGGACGGATGGCTCTAACAGGCCTGTTGCCCGCCTCAACTTATCCGCCTCATGGCATGCGTTAAGAGGCTGTGTGCTCGTAGTCAGTTAGACAGTAATGTTCGGGGGACATGCAGGATCTGCCGCACTGCAGACCAGCTTCTGTTTGCGCTAGGAGGGCTTAGCAACATGAAAAATAATGGTTTACCGAATTTGGGGTTTCACACCGAGCTCTTAAGAGAGCTCTGGATTAATAGTTTATTTTATTATTGTTTTTGTAGTGTAAACACACATGATTTGGCTTTAAATCCTAGTTTGGCCTGCTAGCTTGGAGGTGTTTCAGGTTCATGGGCCAAAGCGAGATTTGATGCTTCATTCTAATCTGCCTGTTTACACAAAAACAATGTCTTCAGTTTGAGGTTTTGTTCGTGCCAGATATCACATCCATATATTTTCACCGGTGTATAGAGTTGGCTAGTCCCAGGAAAAACGAACAATTACACTACATGCTTTATAGAACTTTGATTTTCCCCTGTTTCCCATGATGCATTGTGGTCGGGGGAAGTCCCCTATCAGGATTCAGCATCTTAACCTGCCGGCCTGAATGGAAGGCTCAGCCAGAGCCAGAGCCCGGGCCACCTCTCATCTGGTTTCTATTCTCCCTGCCCTGTCCAATGAAACCTGACCTGCTTTAGAGGAGCACTGAATTATGGGCCCATCAATAAATACCATATTTCTGTCTTTGAAGTTGCGTACGTGATGGAAAGTGGTAAGATGTCATGTGTTAAAGTTATTACCCGATTCCTTAAGCACTAATCTACTGCGCTTGACGGCCCTGAGTCTTGAAGACTGCCGTGGCTTTATCTATCCTGACAGCGCCCAGACCGGCTGCTTTTTTCACTTTGCCCAAACGTCAGAACTATTTTCAATCTCCCTTTTGACTTTACATAACCCCTCTGAAGCCAACCTGGTGGAAAGGGAGAGGTGAAGGAGGGTGGATGGCGGTTAAAAAAAAAAAAGGGAAGATTGGTTTTGAGTGTTTCGTGACAATGGTAGATAATTTTACCAGCTGGTGCGTAGTCTGCTCTTGAGTCAGTTCGGGGTGCCTATAAAGCCGGTGTGTAATCTTCCTGTCTCCTACCTCTTTAATTGTGCCTTTCATGGAACAAGTCTCTTTTGTTAGAGGGAGAGATAGCCCAAGGTTCTTTTGATCCAAGCAGCCAAAAGAACCAGGCGCAGAGATAAGCTGTGGATTTCCTACAACATATTGTTGTAATGCCTCACAGGTTATTTTTGTAATACATTTTTACATGGACGAAGAACAGATACATTTCAGATTATCGCCTTGTTGGATCTCGAGACGTATCAAGTTTATTTGAAATGTTTACTTTCATGCGGCGTGCCACAAAAAAGGTCTCTGGAAAAGCCAACAAAATATATCTACCCATAAAAAGGACAGAGAAGAAGAAGAAGTCCTCCCAGGGTCATCCTCACTGACCTTGTCAGCGCTGATGGAAGACCCTGGACGATTCGCAGGACGGGTGTGTGTTGGCGGGGGGGTGGGAGGTGACCTGGCCGTTACCTGCGGATGGCAAATGAAGATCTCAAGTTAAGAGACCGCCTCTTTGACAGGTCAGTGGACTCCGGGGTTATCCCCGTGGTAACAGCTGCCAAAGGATAATGAATGACAGTACTCCATGCCATGCCGACTGGGAAAAACACCGGCCATCATGGAGCCTTACATGGAGAGATGAGCGAGAGAGAGAGAGAGAGAGAGCGGGTAGGAAAGAAGGCGTTGGAGACCGATTGTCGTCCGAGTTCAGAAAGTCACAATGTTGCATCGATCCGTTGTTAGTCGAGGAAGTTTGCAAGAATACGTTCAAAATAACAGTGAAGGACGGCTTTAACCAGGAAAGGCATTGGAAAATGAAATGTCAGCATTAAATGAAATGTCAACATGTCAGCAAAATAAAATGTTTTGTTTTACATAAAAGTAGTCAAAGTGCATTGTGGGTTTTGGGACTACAGTACACATGGAGACTAAAATTGACCAGTTCCTATAAAAGTCAGTTTTTAGCACAACATAGTATTATCGCAATTTGTGTTTGTGTTTGTGTGTGAACCGTGTATATATATATATATATGTGTGTGTGTGTATGTGTCTGCATGTATATGAGGAGACGCACACGCTTCTTTCAGAATAGCTCAGACACTAGAGTGTATCTGTTTACACAGCCATTGTGTAGTTCCAGCAGTGCGTAGGAGGAAGTGTGAAGATGTTGTCAGTGGTATTCATTACAAGCCAGCGCATCAGCCCATCAAAGCTCTCCTTTGTAGAGGGGATCAAGCCAGAGGCAGGTTAAGGCTTTCCAGAGAGAAGCCTGTGGTTTTCCTTTCCTCCCTGACTTCCTCTTTTCTTCTACAGCTACATTCTCAAGCCTCTCCTTATGAGGCTCGCACCGACTAAACTCCGAACCTTCAAACCTTTTCTTCATACATAAACTGCTATCCTAGCCACGCCCACTTTTTTTTACTATTTTTGGCAGGTCGTTCTGGCTTTTTCACTGAGCTGTCTTCTAGTGAATCAGATATGAAATAATTGGGTGAACCCATGTTTATTTGAACAAGAACAGCGGACGTCCCTCACTGACATTGTTGACATGTGCGAGGTGTTGAAAGGTGCGTGACAGGTGGCGCACAGTAGGTGGCGGTATTAATCTTAGACACCAGGTGAATGTGATAATTATTAAAATGACAGAAAAATAGCGCTACTCTGGACGTACATACATACCGGTGCAGCACGTCCTGTCATATTTTTTGGATGAGCAGCCAAACACCACCCGCGTTCGCTAGTCCGCTTGCTAGCTAACTAGTTCCCATACTCAATTGTGCGCTCTGTCTGTTTCTGCTCTATCCAGGGTCTGGCTCAGCTAGTCTTGCCTGATTAGTTTTTATAAAACTTTGACTTCACTTTATAAAGGCCCAGGCTCTATTCATGGTCCAGACTTAACGTTTTTGTAGTGGCACTTACTATGTCAGAGCACAGAGAACGTACTGTCCTGTGATTGTTTGTAATGACAGTAAAGGTTTTTTTTGACTGTTGTGTCAAGGCCTCTTTCTTAACAAGGGTGCATTTCTATGACAAGGATGTCAGTGAGGGTGCTCAGGAGGATAACCAGCTTAAAATTGGTTTGCCATGATGGTTTTTAAAATTGAGGCACGGTACTTTAATGTATAATGTGTAAAGGCATGTTGAGAAATGCTCTCATAATCAAGTTGAAGATGGGACCCAAGTGCATCGCTACAAACGAGGCTCCAGGTCTTCTAATTATTCAGCTTCCGGGTCGCTCTGGTTTGTTTGGTAAGGTCCACCATTATTGAATAATGCCTCAGTTTGTTTAGACATTGAAAACCTAAACGCTGCAGAGTGTCAGTCTGGTCAGCATCTGTCTTAATATATGTTGACCTGGTGGTACTTATCACAAATACACACACACACACACACACAAGAGTATGAGCAAGGATGGGTTGTAGAGAGAGAGAGACAGACAGACAGACAGAGAGAGACACAGACAGACAGACAGACAGTAAAAAGATAGATTTCAGTCAGATGAAGGAGGCCTTGCAGCAGCTCAAGCAGTGACCTACGAGGTCCTTCCTTCCCTCCACAGGTTGTGACCCTGCTTGCGGGTAGCAGCTGTTGTAGAATCGGCTGTCTGTTGGACGGGAATGTCGAGCCAGCAGGGCCAGAGCAGAACAGAGGAAGCTGCGTCTGCCCTGTAGGACCTCAGATCAATCAGCCACAACCACCAGAGCTTCAAAGGGCATCTCCTCTGACATCATCCCACCTTGACCAGCAGAGTCAAGACGTTTCACATTCGAATTAAATACGTTTTTTTGTTCTTTTGCTAGGAACCTTGTGTCTTGAGAAATTGCACACAAAATGTTAATCAACACGGTTTTCTATCATCTCTACATCATCTCTCCCTCACTTTGCTAATCCCACTCTGGTCCTTATATCTCCTCTGTGCTGGGTTATGGTGATGTAGTAAACAGAGCAGCAAGTAAGGCCCTTGAGTGGCTTGATATTTTGTGTCATTATATATCAGATTTGCCATCAACGTTTGCTGTACAGCACAACACTGTACTCTGAGTTCCTCTGAAAAGCTATATTTACATAAATAGATAAATGTAACAAAATTAATGTATGAAAAGTTAAAATGTAAGTAATTAAATAGAATAAAATTTAAGAAAAGAAAAGAAAGAAGGGGTCATAGGTCAGGGTTCATAGGTTGCCATAGAGATGACTGTTGTCTGACCTTCAGATAACACGCTGCTTGATTCAGATTTTGAGCATTATTTCACTTCTTGGTCTTGCTACAAAAAAAAAAGAAATAAAACTTTACATGCAAAACATGACATGCATGTACTTCCTTCTTGAATCATGTATACACTAATGTGGATATGGGTGGGATAGCATCCAGAGCCATGGCAGACCCTACAAACAGGCCGTGAACATGAGCGGAATCAGGAGGAGTATGTTTTGGAGTCCCGTTAAAGGAACGTGACTCCTTCCCTCCCTCCCTTCCTTCTTTCTGGCTAAATAATTGGGCCCTTTTCACTCCCCAGGGCCCGAGCAGCAGGCTTCAACTTGCGTAGGGGTCTTTGAAACGCTAGTTGAACAAGAATAAGGGCGTCTCTGGAAGACGTAGACTTTCAAACTCTCCACTCCTTGTGTCATTCAGTGTACGCTGGAGACGAACGCAAATTCTAATATTGATGATATGTCACGGCGCTGGCCTCATGTGAGCTTTCCAGGTCCGGTATGCTTGGTTATTTCTGTCTTCCTTCCTTGTTTTTCCACTTCAAATATGTGACTGTTACTAGTGCTTGTTGCTCCTTCATGCTAACGCTATTGTTTAATATTACTAATAATAATAACTAATAATAATTACATGACTAAATGAATACTATTATGTGTGTGTGTGTGTGTGTATGTGTTAACTCCTCAAAATGTCCTCAAACGTATAGTATTTCAGAATGTGTGTGTGCTAATTGTATGTCCTCAGAATGTCCTCCTAATGTATAGTATTTCAGAATGTGTCTCTGTGTGTGTGTGTGTGTGTGTGTGTGTGCTAATTGCATGTCTCCAGAATGTCCTCTTAATGTATAGTATTTCAGAATATGGACCTAGTGATTTACGTCCACAGCACAGACCTCCTTCCACCCATCCATCCATCTGTCTTAGTCCCTGTCCGCCCAGACACCATCTACTGTACTTTGTAGAGAAAGTGTTGGGTGACAGATCTCTTTTTCCTGAAAGACCGCACCTGTCTAGTACTCATTTGAGACATTCACCAGCCCGTTAAGTCACACACACACACACACACGCACGCACACACACACACACATACACAAACATGCATTCACTCAAACATTATTGGATTTTCCATATACGTGCATTCCATATAATATTGGATTTTCTTTTCAATAATTGCG